>SJYT01054151.1:1651-61632 GCA_006410635.1 Cephalophus harveyi
ATAAAGCAGAAGTAGATGTTTTTCTGGAACTCTCTTGCTTTTTCCATGATCCAGCGGATGTTGGCAATTTGATCTCTGGTTCCTCTGCCTTTTCTAAAGCCAGCTTGAACATCAGGGAGTTCACGGTTCACGTATTGCTGAAGCCTGGCTTGGAGGATTTTGAGCATTACTTTACTAGCATGTGAGATGAGTGCAATTGTGCGGTAGTTTGAGCATTCTTTGGCATTGCCTTTCTTTGGAATTGGAATGAAAACTGACCTTTTCCAGTCCTGTGGCCACTGCTGAGTTTTCCAAATTTGTTGGCATATTGAGTGCAGCACTTTCACACCATCATCTTTCAGGATTTGAAACAGCTCAACTGGAATTCCATCACCTCCACTAGCTTTGTTCGTAGTGATGCTTTCTAAGGCCCACTTGACTTCACATTCCAGGATGTCTGGCTCTAGATGAGTGATCACACCATCATGATTATCTTGGTCATGAAGATCTTTTTTGTACACTTCTTCTGTGTATTCTTGCCTCTTCTTAATATCTTCTGCTTCTGTTAGGTCCAGACCATTTCTGTCCTTTATCGAGCCCATCCTTGCAGGAAATGTTCCCTTGGTATCTCTAATTTTCTTGAAGAGATCTCTAGTCTTTCCCATTCTGTTCTTTTCCTCTATTTCTTTTCATTGATCGCTGAGGAAGGCTTTATCTCTTCTTGCTATTCTTGGAACTCTGCATTCAGATGCTTATATCTTTCCTTTTCTCCTTTGCTTTTCGCCTCTCTTCTTTTCACAGCTATTTGTAAGACCTCCTTGGACAGCCATTTTGCTTTTTTGCATTTCTTTTCCATGGGGATGGTCTTGATCCCTGTCTCCTGTACAATGTCACGAACCTCCATCCATAGTTCATCAAGCACTCTATCTATCAGATCTAGTCCCTTAAATCTATTTCTCACTTCCACTGTATAATCATAAGGGATTTGATTTAGGTCATACCTGAATGGTCTAGTGGTTTTCCCTCCTTTCTTCGATTTCAGCCATCAAATACAGAAATATGGCCACAGTATTAGTAGAAATTTTGGGGCATAGTATTTCCAGCGAAATCAGTAATTTACAAAGCAGTTCTAAGTGAAGTACCCAGTAAGGAGCCAAGATTGGAAATCCAGTGGTAAGAAACAAACAAGTACTGTTCTCAAGCTGTATGAGAAACCACCTCAGAATATGAAACCACAAGGGAGAAATAGTAAGCTATTATCATAAACAGCCCCTACAAAATAAAGGGCAAAGGAGGCCAAAATCTGTGAAACAGGAAGTGCATCATCAAGTATCTTCGCTCAGTCAACAGCCAGAGACTCTGAGATAGAGGGAAAAATCAGGAACCTAGAGAAGACAGTTTTGGGGCTTCCAGCACTCAAACAACCTGAAATAACAGGCAGCTAATGGCTGGGGGGGGGGGATGGAGAAAATTTAAAAGAGACAGATCTTCTCCAGGAGCTAAAGGATTTAGAATTGAGTCTTTTAAATATTCACAGAAAACAAGTTGCATACCAGAAATCAGTACAAATATATCTTCTTGTTAAACCTGATGGAGTGTTCTGAATATTCTTTGGCCCACATTTGTTGTTCACCTGTTATTTATTTAATATTCTGAATACACAGGAAAGGTTTTAATATTTGTTCAATTGATTTTTTTCCAATGTGGGGAGGATGAGGAGTAAGATGTGTTGCTGTTTTTTCAACCAAAGCTTGTTGAACTAAAAGAGAGATATTACTATCTACTCAGGGACAGAATCTCATACATGAGTTAAAACATCTTAAAAATATTTTGTAAATATTTGCTTATTTAGCTGTGTCGAGTCTTAGCTGTGGCATGCAGGATCTTTGCTGTGGCTCATGGGCTTAATTGCCTCAGGAAACATGGAATCTTTGTTACCTGACCGAGGATCAAAACCGCATCCCCTGCCTTGGAAGGAGGCTTCCTAACCACTGGACCACCAAGGAAGTCCCTTTATTTGCTTTTTTTTTTAAGAGAGGAGAGCAAAGAAAAGTGAGGGACCAAAAAGGGAGAGGAATCCTGTGTGCTGACTCTTGTACTCTGCAGAGTCTCTGGTAAATTGTCTAAAACTGAAAAAAGAAAGAAAAGGCTGAATATGAATAAATGTGTGTGAATGCTGGGTTTTTTTATAAAACAGTGAAAACTCTGAGTTAGTCATATGCTGAAATAGAAAAAATGCATAAATTCATAGGAATGAGGAAACAGAAAAAGCTGAGGTAGAAGTAAAAAGAACTCAGAAATTGTGGGAAGGACTTTGAACTCTTACATTTGTGGTAATTATAGCCTAGACCAAATTTCACCAATTCATCAAGAAATAGGGGATCTCAAGTGACATCTGAGTGATGAATCATAAATTGAGGGTCTTGGACATATTAAATATCAGGATATAATTCAAAATGGAGTCTTCTGTCACCAAGGATTTTACAGTATACTTGGGGATACAGATAAGAAATATTCATAGCAAGCCTGATCTGAGTGTGCAATAAACATGATAGAATCAAATAGGGGCACTTCAGTCAGTCTTGGGTGAGTCAGAAAACTTTCCTTTAGAATATGAGATGTAAGGAACTTCCCTGCTGGTCCAGGAGTTAAGACTATGTTTCCATTGCAGTGAGCACGGGTTCAATCCTTGGTAGAGGAACTAATATCTCATGTGACACATGGCAAGGACCAAAAAAAAAGTGAGATTTAAGATGAATATTCCATGATGAACTGGGGTCGTAGTCCCACAGCATATGTGTGCATGTCTGGGAAGGTGGGGGGACTGGGAGAAGTGTGAGAGCTGCTGTAGGAAGCAATGCGGGCAGAAGGGCAGGAGCCTCGGGTATGACTGCAGGAGTATGAATAGTGGAGATCTGAATGGATGCCCCACCACGAAGAGCTTTGCTTAAAATACCAAGGAGTCTAGAATTTGTAAATCAGTTGAGAAGCATACAAGGATAATAAGTGAAAGGATATCATGACTCTATTTCTTCCTAGTTTATAGAGTGTTTTTATCATTAAATGGGTCTTGGATTTTGTCATACATTTCTGTATCTATTGAGATGATCATGTGATTTTTGCCCTTCATTCTACTGATATGGTGAAACACATTGACTGACATTCATATATTGAATCAATTTGACTTTCCTGGGGTAAATCCAGGAATATACTTGCTCTTATAAGTTGCTGTACTCTATTAGTATTTTGTTGAGGGTTTTATGTCTATATTCATAAGGTTATTAGCCTGTAGTTTCCTTTTCTTGTAATATCTTTGTCTGGATAATACTGAGCTCTTACAAAATTTGTGAAGTACTTTCTCCTCTCACTTTTTGTTTGAGAAGTATTAGTGTTCAGTTAGTTCAGTTCAGTCGCTCACTGGTGCCTGACTCTTTGTGACCCCATGGACTGCAGCACGCCAGGCCTCCCTGTCCATCACCAGCTCCCAAAGCTTCCTCAAACTCATGTCCATCAAGTCAGTGATGCTATCCAACCATCTCATCCTCTGTCATCCCCTTCTCCTCCTGCCTTCAATCTTTCCCAGCATCAGGGTCTTTTCCAAGGAGTCAGTTCTTTGCATCAGGTGGCCAAAGTATTGGAGTTTCAGCTTCAGCATCAGTCCTTCCAATGAATATTCAGAACTGATTTACTTTTGGATTGACTGGTTGAATCTTCTTGCAGTCCAAGGGACTCTCAAGAGTCTTCTCCAATACCACAGTTCAAAAGCATCAATTCTTAGGCACTCAGCTTTCTTTATACTCCAACTCTCACATCCATACATGATTACTGGGGAAAAAGTATTGGTGTTAATTCTCCCTTTAAATGTTTAGTGGAATTCATCAGTGAAACCATCTGGTTTTCCTTTGGGGGTAGTTATTTTAATTGCTAATTTAATCTCTTACATGCAGGTTATAGATTTTTTTTCAATTTTACTCACGTTCAGTAGCTTGTATCTTTCTAGGAATTTGTTCATTTCACCCGTTATCTACTATGTCAGCATTCAGTTGTCTTTGTTTTTACTTATATCCTTTTTATTTCTGTAAGGTCAAAAGCACTGTACTCTCTTTCATTTCTAATTTTAGTAATTTTAGCCTTCTATTTCATGGGTCGCAAAGAGTCGGACATGGCTGTGCGACTTACTCACTTGGTCAGACTAGCCACAAAATTTTTGTTGATTTTTTTTCCAAAGGATCAAGTTGTAGTTTCATTCATTTTCTTAGGACTTCCCTGCTGGCTCTGACGGTAAAGCGTGTGTCTACAATGCAGGAGACCCGGGTTCGATCCCTGGGTCAGGAAGATCCCCTGGAGAAGGAAATGGCAATCCACTCCAGTACTCTTGCCTGAAAAATCCCATGGACAGAGGATCCTGGTAGGCTACAGTCCATGGGGTCGCAAAGAGTCGGACACGGCTGTGCGACTTCACTCACTTATTGCTTTTCTATTGCCTGTTTCATTTATTTCTACTCTGAGCTTTACTGTTTTCTTTCTTCCACTTGCTTTATGTTTAGTGGCTCTTCTTTCTCTGATATCTTAAGGTGGAAGACTATATTATTAATTTTTTAATAAAGGCATTTACAACTTTATATTTCCCTCTAAGCATCCTTGTGTTAACTGCATCTCGTAAGTTTTGGTATGTCTTTATTTTCATTCATCTCAAAATATTTTCTAAATTTCCTTGTGATTTCCTCTTTGGCCCATTGGTTATTGAGGAATGTGCTGTTTAATTTCAACATATTCCTGTCAATAAGAATTCAACCCATTTTTTAATCAGATGGTTTGGTTGTGTTTTTTTCATATTAAGTTGTGTGAGTTCTTTATATATTTTGGGTAATAACCCCTTATCAAGCACATCATTTACAAATAGCTTTTCCCATTTAGTATGTTGCTTTTTTGTTTTGTTGATTGTTCCTTAGCTGTGCAAAAGCTTTTAAACTTAATTAGGTCCCATTTGTTCATTTTTGCATGTTACCCTTGCCTGAGGAGACAGATCCAAAAAGATATTACTATGACATGTCAGAGTGTTCTATGTTTTCTTCTAGAATTTTTATGGTTTCCAGCCCTATACTTACGGCTAGGCTTCCCTGGTGGCTTAGATGGTAAATGGTGGCTTAGACGGTAAAGAATCTGCCGGCAATGCAGGAGACCCAGGTTCAGGTGAGGAAGATCCCCTGGAGAAGGAATGGCTACCCACTCCAGTATTCTTGCCTGGAGAATTCCATGGACAGAGAGCCTGGTGGGCTACAGTCCATGGGGTCACAAAGAGTCAGACACGACTGAGCAACTAACACTTCACTCACTTCACTTCACTTCAAGACATGTCAAAGAGTGTTATAACTATGTTTTCTTCTAGAACTTTTATGGTTTCCAGTCCTATATTTAGATGCTTAATCCATTTTGAGTTCATTTTTGTGTGTGTTTTTGTGCCAGTACCATACTGTTTTGGTTAGTAAAGCTTTGTAGT
Source organism: Cephalophus harveyi (assembly GCA_006410635.1). Classification (NCBI taxonomy): domain Eukaryota; kingdom Metazoa; phylum Chordata; class Mammalia; order Artiodactyla; family Bovidae; genus Cephalophus; species Cephalophus harveyi. The sequence continues at coordinate 7,131 of SJYT01054151.1, forward strand.
ATAATCTGAAGTCAGGGAACATGATACTTCCAGCTTTGTTCTTTTTTCTCAGGATCTTATCTTGAAGGGTAGTTCTGAAGTCAATAAATTCTTTCCACTTCTATCTGGGGATATTTTAAATCTTAATTTTTGAAGAACAGTTTCGCTGGATAAATACTGTGGGGTTGACAGTCTTTTCTTTCAATTCTTTGAATGTGCCAGCCTATGGGCCGCTGACTTCTATGGATTCTGATGAGAAATTAGCTGTTAATCTTGTTGAGGATTCCTTGAATGCAATGTCACTTCTTTCTTGCTGCCTTCAAGATTCTTTCTTTGTCTTTTGTAATTTAATTATAGTGGATATGAGTCTCTTTGAATTTATCATCCTACATGAAGTTCATTGAGTTTCTTAAAAGTGTAGATTAATGTTTTTCATCAAATTTTGGAAGCTTGCAGCCATTATTTCTTCAAATATTCTTCCTGCCTCTTTCTCCTCTCCTCTGGCAATGTACATCATGTTGCTCAGCCCACACATTACCCACCTCATGCAGGTCCCCGATGTCACCTGCTCAATAATGGGTAGCACCTTGAAATTTGTTCCCACATTTAAGCCAAAAGGAAGCTGTGGCAAGAGGCACAGAATGGCTTCTAGACTTTATTCCTCTATGTACCTGTCTCTAATACCAGTTACTATTGTTTGTCCTCGCTGTTGTGAAATGCTCAGAGTAGAAGATTCTTGAGTTGGCAGAGGCTAGTAAAGTGACTGTCACCCAGTTTAAAGGTCTTCATGCATCAAAGATGCAAAAACTTCATCAGAGTCAAGGTATCTAAACATCATTTCCTCCCTATGGAAGCATGATCTTCCCCCACATCAGAAAAATAGGAATCATGAGGAGGACATGAATTCATAATAAATTTCATCTTTATTATTTCACTCAACTGAATATATTTACACACACCTTCCAGAATTTATTAAGGGTTATACAGAGTACAAAAGTATTAATGATGACAGTCCATGCTCTTATAAATCGGTTAATCTTGAGATAACCTGATATTTTGAAATTTTAAAAAAGCAGATGACATAGATCATGTCCTCAAAACATATATAAAGTGGTTAGTATTGAAAACATCTGACCTTACACCTAACTGGCAGATTTCATAGTTCTCATTTATCACCCATACTAGGTAGCTCTCAACATAATCTGCCTAGTTGTGAGCAGGAACCAAGAAGCAACCTTAAGTATGGAGACACCCATGCCAATGACTAGTGGCAGAAAGGGAGAAAGACACTGGAATGTCAGTGCTACACTGGCCCCAAACTGCTTACTCCTGGATTTCTTGACATAAGACACGAAATAAACCTTTAATGTGTTTAAGCCATCATTATTTGAGTTCCTAAGCCTTGGGGAGGGGATTCCCAGTTGGCTCAGTGGTAAAGAATCCATCTGCCAATGCAGGAGATACAGGAGACTTCGGTTCATTCTCTGGGTTGGGAAGATCCCTTGCAGGAAGAAATGGCAACCCACCCCCGTATTCTTGCCTGGAAAATCCTATGGACAGAGGAGCCTGTCCACAGTGGGCTACAGTCCGTGGGGTCATAAAGAGTTGGAAATGACTGAGCATGGATGCACAAGCCTCAGGGAATGTGGTGGGGGTGGAGAGAAAGAGAAAGGGAGACGAAAAGAGAAAGAAATGCAAAGGAGTTTTCAGTAACTTTTTCTGAAAATTCTAGAGGAAATCTAGAATTTTACTTAGAATTTTAAATTTAACAAGATTATCTAATTAGCAATTTTACCATGCTTCTAATTTTTGTTCTAGTCTGTGTCATCATGCATTCATGCATTTTTAGCAATAAAGTCTTTTGATACTTCACAGATTCATGTCCATTTCCTCAGGGGGAACAAAAGAGGGTAGACTGGGTCCCACTTTCCACTACAGCTTGGAACAAGGTAAGAAGTAAGGACTAACCACATGAGGAAAAGAAGGTCCTGAGAGCACCCCTGGGGGAGATGGGGAGCTGGGAGAACCTGGCAAGCAGTGCCCAGCAACAGGGAGGCTCACAGAAGTCCAACTTCTCTGTTCTGCCATGCCCAGGAGTTAGCAGGACATTGTCTTACTCCCATGTAGCTGAATCCCCTGGTTCTCATGTGACTATCTGAATTCTGTCCCCAGGCTCGCCTTGGCCTTAGTCCCAGTGTCTGTCCTGACTCCAGTCTACCTACACAGGTGAAGTGATTCTTGTGACTTGACTCTGATCCTTAATATCAGCCTAATATCTGAAGCCTTTTCCCAGATTTCCCTCTTATTTCTTCTTTCTCCTTTATTATCCCCTACTATATGCCCCGTCTGACTATTTATTTACCTACAAAGAGCTGAAGCATCACAAGCTGAGATGCATTCATCTCTCAAGCTCTCAAAGTCATGGTCCCTCTTCCCATCCCCCTGCCATGCCTCCCCCATGCTTGTAGCCTGAGGGTATCTTCAACTTAAAGAGACCCCAGGCATTTCATTTTCCTAGAACATTTCCTTTAAATTATTTAGTAATTTGTAGGGCTTTTCCTGAATATTTTTCATTATTTTGCCTACAATCCATGTATGGGGATGTTTATGCTGTCCACCACCCTTTATCACTTCACTGGCCATTGTCAAAAGCTCTTCTGCCTGGTCTTCCTTGGCTTGGCCAGTTTCTTTGTTATTAAAAGCACAATATCTCCTCTCACATTTTTTAATTATGCTCTTAAGATGCTTGTTATCTGTGTTATTGAGATAATCATCAAGGTTCCCAGTCTCTAGGTCTTCCTTCCTGGTGAACAGCACGATCATGTATTTCATAACTTCTGCTCCAAAGATGCGCTCTAGGTCCACCACTGCCTTTTTGTCCCCTGTAGTGATCCGTCCCAGCTGTAACACCACAACCAGAACTGTACTCCCTTCTTTATAGAAGGACCTACAGTCCTCGACTGCCTTCTCGAGCTGGGATAGGTTCCCTTCAGCTCTGGACTCCTGAAAGAGTGGTGGAGTGTCCATAACCACAACATTCTGCCCCTTCCACGTCCTCCTGCCTTCCTGGCAGCTCGTGGTGACCGGCTGTGCTTTCAGCTGAGAGTGGAACTCCGGGCTCCCGAGGATGGTGTTCCCACTGGCACTCTTCCCAGTCCCACTCTTCCCCACGAGGATAATGCGCAGGGGCTCTGTTGAAAGGAAAGCAGGAGACATTACCCTATAAATGAGGTCAGAGATGCACAGAGCTCTTACAATACGTATTATTGGGGTTTTCCTTATGACTTCGCACTTGTACCACGATCTCAGTCTTCCATTCAGGCCTCATAGTTCTCAATTGTACCAAGTTACTAATATCCACCTCAAAACAAAGATAGAAACCTATCTGATGCTCTTCTCTCCAGGAGAAATTATTGAATTATTTATCCTGAACCTACAATCTCATAGTTATACTTACAGGATTAAAAAAAAAAATGTATATCTTAAGTCCCTCTCTCATACCCTGAGAGAGTGTGGTTACCACCTACCTCTACAATCTGGTCTCACATCCCCATTCCACATCTAGAGGTATGAGCCCTTCATCTCCATCAAGACCATGCCCCTTGGTCCCCTCACAGTAGATGCTCAGTTCTACATCCTTCCTTCAAGTTGCTAGTGTACCCTCTGGAGCTTTCTGCTCAGTCATCTAAACTCTATCCACTTCCCAAAGCCTGTTTCAAGTCAGGCTTCCTCCACGCAGCTCCTCTGACTTTCCCACATGCCTGTGCTTTAAGGATCTCCATTAAGAATGTGAAAGGGCACACCGAACAGATATGCTCCTTTTGGCCTGATGTTCTTTCCAAGTGAGGATCTTTGAAGCAGAAGAGAATGGGATGAGTAGAACTAGGCTGGAAGAATCTCAGCTCAGGTCAACAGAACTTGTAGCACTGAGTAGATGGGGACTTCTGCTTAAGCTGTGGGTAGGGTAGTGTGGCTGGATCAATCAAACCCACATAGGGCCATGTGGGGCATGACCCTTGGGAGCACCCAGGCTCACTGTGCTTGTCCAGTAAAATGGCCCCCCTTCTCCAACAGAGGGAAGAGTAAAGAGCCAGGAGGCAGTCCTGGATCGTTGGCTCTTCTCTTCTTCCTCCCCTCTCCTCTCCTCCCCTCCCTCTGCCTCTACCTTTCCCCTGCCTTGACCTCTTTATCCACTCTCTTGGTTCTTTGCTGTCTCATCACCAGCGCTAAGTGCTAAGCCTTGGGCAACAGACACACTGCAGGGAAGACAAGAGACTGGAAAAGGTCAACTTTTTCCCTCAAGATCCTCACCATCCAGTTGCAGAGACAAGAGAAGAGTCAGGAGAGAATTAGAGACCAAGTCAGGACTTCCAGGTGGTTCGGATGGTAAAGAATCTGCCTGCAATGCAGGAGACCCAGGTTTGATCCCTGGGTCGGGAAGATCCCCTGGAGAAGGGAATAGCAACCCACTCCAGTATTCTTGCCTGAAGAATCCCATGGACAGAGGAGCCTGTGGGCTACAGTCCATGGGGTCACAGAGTCAGACATGACTGAGTGACTAACACTTACTTACAGGACACTGCATGGAAAGGCACATAAGTTTAGTAAAATGCAGGCTTCCCTAGAGGCTCAGTGGTAAAGAATCTGCCTGCCAATACCGGAGACACAGGTTCGATCCCTGATCTGAGAAGATCCCACGTGCCATGATTACTGAGCTTGTGCTCTAGAGCCCAGGAGCTGAAACTACTGAGCCCACCACAACAAGAGAGTAGCCCCCAGTCATTCTCGGAAACTAGAGAAAAGCCTTGGCAGCAACAAAGACCCAGCACAGCCATAAATAAATAGTTTAGTCCCTGGTGACTCAAGACAGTAAAGAGTCTGCCCACAATGTGGGAGACCTGAGTTTGGGAAGATCCCCTGCAGGAGGGCATGGTAACCCACTCTAGTTTTCTTGCCTGGAGAATCCCATGGACACAGGGGCTAGAAGGCTATAGTCCATGGAGTCACAAAGAATCAGGCACCACTGAGCAGGCATACATGTGGAGTTATTTCTGCTTCCCAGCAGGAGTCCAACATTGGGATCCCAGGCAGGAAGAAGTGGCTGAGTCAGGAAAGAAGCTGCAAGAGGCAAGCCCAGCTCTGAAATATTTGCAAGAAGGCTGGGGGCACCCATGCCATGTCCAGAGCCTCTGCTGGTGCTGCTGCTAAGTCGCTTCAGTCGTGTCCGACTCTGTGCGACCCCAGAGACGGCAGCCCACCAGGCTCCCCCGTCCCTGGGATTCTCCAGGCAATACACTGGAGTGGGTTGCCATTTCCTTCTCCAATAGGTAGGTGCTGGTGCTGCACCTACTCACAAATGCTTGAGACTCCCTTGGGGACAAATTGTGGGCCCCAGCCTCAGCTAGGGCTCCAGGATGCATTATTTTTTTTCCAGCTTTTTCCCCAAAAAAATNTATATATATATATATATATCCCTTCCCTCTTGAACCTCCCACCCCATCCCACCCCTCTAGATTGCTGCCGAGCCCTGGTTTGAATTCCCTGAGTGATACAGCAAATTCCCACTAGCGATCTATCTTACCGAGGGTAATGTATATGTTTCCATGCTACAATCTCTCCCACCCTCTCCTCCACAGCCCCACAATGTTCACAGGTCTGTTCTCTGTGTCTGCCTCTCCATTGCTGCCCTGCAAATAGGCTCATCAGCACCATCTCTCTAGATTCCGTATATATGCATTAATAAACAATCCCATCACTTCATGGGAAATAGATGGGGAAACAGTGGAAACAGTGTCAGACTTTATTTTTTGGGGCTCCAAAATCACTGCAGATGGTGACTGCAGCCATGAAATTAGAAGACGCTTACTCCTTGGAAGAAAAGTTATGACCAACCTAGATAGTATATTCAAAAGCAGAGACATTACTTTCCGACTAGGGTCCGTCTAGTCAAGGCTATGGTTTTTCCTGTGGTCATGTATGGATGTGAGAGTTCGACTGTGAAGAAAGCTGAGTGCTGAAGAATTGATGCTTTTGAACTGTGGTGTTGGAGAAGACTCTTGAGAGTCCCTTGGACTGCAAGGAGATCCAACCAGTCCATTCTGAAGGAGATCAACCCTGAGATTTCTTTGGAAGGAATGATGCTGAAGCTGAAACTCCAGTACTTTGGCCACCTCATGCGAAGAGTTGACTCATTGGGAAAGACTCTGATGCTGGGAGGGATTGGGGGCATGAGGAGAAGGGGACAACAGAGGATGAGATGGCTGGATGGCATCACGAACTCGATGGACGTGAATCTGAGTGAACTCCGAGAGATGGTGATGGACAGGGAGGCCTGGCGTGCTGCGATTCATGGGGTCGCAAAGAGTCGGACACGACTGAGCGACTGAACTGAACTAAAACAATAATTGTTTTTCTCTTTTTGACTTACTTCACTTTGTATTCTAGGTTCATCTACCTGTATTCTAGGTTCATCCACCTCATTAAAACAGACTCAAATATGTTCCTTTCCATGGTTGAGTAATATTCCATTGTATATATATATCACAACTTCTTTATCCATTCATCTATTGATGGACATCTAGATTGCTTCCATGTCCTAGCTATTGCAAATAGAGCAGCAACTCAATACCAGAAAAACACACGACCCAATCAAAAAGTGGACAGAAGACCTAAGCTGGTATTTCTCCAAAGAAGACATACAGATAGCTAACAGACACATGAAAAGATGCACAACATCGCTCATTATTACAGGATGAGCTTTTGTTCTAATTTATCTAGATAATTTTCCACTTTATTTTGATGCATGATGCATTCAAAAGAATACAGATATGAGCTTAACAGTTTTTAAGGATTATCTTACCATATGGATGGTCCTTCCTCTGAGATGTGTCTTCATTCATACTATGCTGAGATGTGTCTTCACTCACAGAATCCTAGAAAGAAAACGAAAAGGGGAAATGAGGCACACAGATCTAAAATCTCAGGTTTTCACAAAGTAAAGGAATGGAGACACAAGTATATAATTCAGAGTAATTTGATACTTAGGATGTGGTCAAATCACAGTCATGGTCACGGTCATGGTCCCTGCTGGCCTGTGTAGTTTCATCCATGATGAATCTGATCTTGGGACCCCACTGTTGCTACTGCTGCAATAGGCTTCCCAGAAGTACAAAGGTTGGGTTTCTCTTTGTTTATCTCTTTCTGACTTACTTCACTCTGTATCTGGGTTCATCTACCTGTATTCTAGGTTCATCCACCTCATTAAAACTGACTCAAAGGTGTTCCTTTCTATGGCTGAATAATATTCCACTGTCTATATGTACCACAGCTTCTTTATCCATTCATCTTTTGACGGGCATCTAGATTGCTTCCATGTCTAGGTGGGTTTGAGGGGCTCAGAAGAGCCCCACAAATGCCATCTCACCCAGGGATTGTTCCTAAAGCACTTTCTAACTTTACTTCCCCACAGTCCCCACTATGAGCCATCAGGGAAGCCCATACTATTACTCCACTAGTAATGTAATTCTTTCCAAAGTCTCCCAGGGTTCTTGCTATTCCTGGAGAAAATCCAGAAGCTTAAGGAGAGCTTCTAGACTCCCTAGAAGAAGAAACTAGTCAAGTGAGGCCTGTGCAGTGCCTTTGAAGGACATGGAAGGGAGGAGATTGGAAATCAAGCTTCCACGTTACCTCCAAGGTCTTCTTCCTTCACTGCACCCCCAGGAGAGAGATGACACTTCTAACGTGAGATCCAGCAGTTTGGATCCTTCCCCATCCAGACAGGCAACTGGAGACAATGAAGGATGGACAGCCAAACACGTAATTAACATCCCCTTGCTTCCCTGGTGGCTCAGAGGTTAAAGCATCTGCCTGCAATGTGGGAGATCTGGGTTCGATCCCTGGGTCAGGAAGATCCCCTGGAGAAGGAAATAGCAACCCACTCCAGTACTCTTGCCTGGAGAATCCCATGGATGGAGGAGCCTGGTGGGCTACAGTCCATGGGGTCGCAAAGAGTTGGACACGATTGAGCAGCTTCACTTCACTTCACCTGCCTGGAGAAGCCTCACTCCCCACAGTTAAACTGGCATGAAATCATGGCACTTCCCTAGTGGTCCAGTGGTTAAGAATCTGCCTGAAAATGCAAAGGACATGGGCTTAATCCCTGGTTCAGGAAGATTCCATATGCTGTGGAGCAACTAATCCCAGGTGCCACAATTACTAAGACTGTGCTCTAGAGTCCAAGTCCCAAAGCTACTGAAGCCCGAATACTCTAGAGTCCGTGATCCACAAAGAGAAGCCACTGAAATGAGACGCCCGTGCACTGCAACTAGAGTGGCCCCCACTTGTCACAGCTAGAAAAAGCCCACGGGTGACAATGAAGACCCAGCACAGCCAAAAATAAAAAAAATAAATGAATAAAATGTTTCTTAAATTGGCATGAAATCAGAAGTCTTAAAATCAACTAAAATAGCACTCCACCTATTTGTGTGAAATGGATGGGCACAGGAAGGGTAAGGCACAAGAATGAATGAGGGGGGAAATTGTTAGTAGAGTAATTGTAAAATAGTATAGGCAAAGAGTCCCTTGGAGAGCAAGGAGATCCAACCAGTCCATCCTAAAGGAAAGCAGTCTTGTATATTCATTGGAAGGACTGATGCTGAAGCTGAAACTCCAATACTTTGGCCACCTGATGTGAAGAAATAACTCAGTTGAAAAGACCCTGATGCCGGGAAAGATTGAAGGTGGGAGAAGAAGGGGATGACAGAGGATGAGATGGTTGGATGGCATCACCGACTCGATGGACATGAGTTTGAGTAAACTTCGAGAGTTGGTGTTGGACAGGGAGGAGTGATGGACAGGGAGGCCTGGCGTGCTGCGATTCATGGGGTCGCAAAGAGTCGGACACGACTGAGCGACTGAACTGAACTAAAACAATAATTGTTTTTCTCTTTTTGACTTACTTCACTTTGTATTCTAGGTTCATCTACCTGTATTCTAGGTTCATCCACCTCATTAAAACAGACTCAAATATGTTCCTTTCCATGGTTGAGTAATATTCCATTGTATATATATATCACAACTTCTTTATCCATTCATCTATTGATGGACATCTAGATTGCTTCCATGTCCTAGCTATTGCAAATAGAGCAGCAACTCAATACCAGAAAAACACACGACCCAATCAAAAAGTGGACAGAAGACCTAAGCTGGTATTTCTCCAAAGAAGACATACAGATAGCTAACAGACACATGAAAAGATGCACAACATCGCTCATTATTACAGGATGAGCTTTTGTTCTAATTTATCTAGATAATTTTCCACTTTATTTTGATGCATGATGCATTCAAAAGAATACAGATATGAGCTTAACAGTTTTTAAGGATTATCTTACCATATGGATGGTCCTTCCTCTGAGATGTGTCTTCATTCATACTATGCTGAGATGTGTCTTCACTCACAGAATCCTAGAAAGAAAACAAAAAGGGGAAATGAGGCACACAGATCTAAAATCTCAGGTTTTCACAAAGTAAAGGAATGGAGACACAAGTATATAATTCAGAGTAATTTGATAATTAGGATGTGGTCAAATCACAGTCATGGTCACGGTCATGGTCCCTGCTGGCCTGTGTAGTTTCATCCATGATGAATCTGATCTTGGGACCCCACTGTTGCTACTGCTGCAATAGGCTTCCCAGAAGTACAAAGGTTGGGTTTCTCTTTGTTTATCTCTTTCTGACTTACTTCACTCTGTATCTGGGTTCATCTACCTGTATTCTAGGTTCATCCACCTCATTAAAACTGACTCAAAGGTGTTCCTTTCTATGGCTGAATAATATTCCACTGTCTATATGTACCACAGCTTCTTTATCCATTCATCTTTTGACGGGCATCTAGATTGCTTCCATGTCTAGGTGGGTTTGAGGGGCTCAGAAGAGCCCCACAAATGCCATCTCACCCAGGGATTGTTCCTAAAGCACTTTCTAACTTTACTTCCCCACAGTCCCCACTATGAGCCATCAGGGAAGCCCATACTATTACTCCACTAGTAATGTAATTCTTTCCAAAGTCTCCCAGGGTTCTTGCTATTCCTGGAGAAAATCCAGAAGCTTAAGGAGAGCTTCTAGACTCCCTAGAAGAAGAAACTAGTCAAGTGAGGCCTGTGCAGTGCCTTTGAAGGACATGGAAGGGAGGAGATTGGAAATCAAGCTTCCACGTTACCTCCAAGGTCTTCTTCCTTCACTGCACCCCCAGGAGAGAGATGACACTTCTAACGTGAGATCCAGCAGTTTGGATCCTTCCCCATCCAGACAGGCAACTGGAGACAATGAAGGATGGACAGCCAAACACGTAATTAACATCCCCTTGCTTCCCTGGTGGCTCAGAGGTTAAAGCATCTGCCTGCAATGTGGGAGATCTGGGTTCGATCCCTGGGTCAGGAAGATCCCCTGGAGAAGGAAATAGCAACCCACTCCAGTACTCTTGCCTGGAGAATCCCATGGATGGAGGAGCCTGGTGGGCTACAGTCCATGGGGTCGCAAAGAGTTGGACACGATTGAGCAGCTTCACTTCACTTCACCTGCCTGGAGAAGCCTCACTCCCCACAGTTAAACTGGCATGAAATCATGGCACTTCCCTAGTGGTCCAGTGGTTAAGAATCTGCCTGAAAATGCAAAGGACATGGGCTTAATCCCTGGTTCAGGAAGATTCCATATGCTGTGGAGCAACTAATCCCAGGTGCCACAATTACTAAGACTGTGCTCTAGAGTCCAAGTCCCAAAGCTACTGAAGCCCGAATACTCTAGAGTCCGTGATCCACAAAGAGAAGCCACTGAAATGAGACGCCCGTGCACTGCAACTAGAGTGGCCCCCACTTGTCACAGCTAGAAAAAGCCCACGGGTGACAATGAAGACCCAGCACAGCCAAAAATAAAAAAAATAAATGAATAAAATGTTTCTTAAATTGGCATGAAATCAGAAGTCTTAAAATCAACTAAAATAGCACTCCACCTATTTGTGTGAAATGGATGGGCACAGGAAGGGTAAGGCACAAGAATGAATGAGGGGGGAAATTGTTAGTAGAGTAATTGTAAAATAGTATAGGCAAAGAGTCCCTTGGAGAGCAAGGAGATCCAACCAGTCCATCCTAAAGGAAAGCAGTCTTGTATATTCATTGGAAGGACTGATGCTGAAGCTGAAACTCCAATACTTTGGCCACCTGATGTGAAGAAATAACTCAGTTGAAAAGACCCTGATGCCGGGAAAGATTGAAGGTGGGAGAAGAAGGGGATGACAGAGGATGAGATGGTTGGATGGCATCACCGACTCGATGGACATGAGTTTGAGTAAACTTCGAGAGTTGGTGTTGGACAGGGAGGGCTGGCATGCTGCAGTCCATGGGGTCACAAAGTGTCAGACATGACTGAGCGACTGAACTGAACAGGCAAGAGAAGAGGCTGACCTGGATCAGATGGTAGTCATGGTGACAGAGAGAAGCAGGTGGCTTCCAGGTGCCTCAGTCACACAAGATGATGACGCCCTGGAAGCCAAATGCCAGCTGGCAGTGGTATCAAAGCTGACATCTGAGCTTAGGTTTGAAGAGCATGGCAAGCAGGATAGTCATTGGCGGGATTGAGAAGAGAACTGAAGTCGTACAGATTTCAGAGAAAAAAAACAAAAGTCTGGACATGTTAATTTTGAGATCCGTCAAGAGAGCAATGTCAAATAGCAATCAGATGCATAAAGGAATCAGAACTCAGAGGAAGGACCTAGACTGAAGGGATTAATTGGATAACTCTTAGCCATAGCTGAAACTCAAAGTGTAAAAATGCAGAATCACCTAAGGAAGAAAAGTGTCAAGAATGCAGGAAGGGCTTGAACCAAGCCCTGAAAATGTCAGCTGTTAGAGGTCGTGGAGGTGAACTCAGCAACCTCTGTGGTAGCAAGAGAGAAGAAAACAAGGAGAGTGTGGTTTTACTGAAGCCAAGGAAAGACGGGGTCTAATGAGACATTTGTGTGTCCAGTACTGTGAAGGGTAAAGTCAGAAAAGGACTTAAATGTATCTATTAATTTGCCAGTAAAGTAGCCTCATCTTTCCAGTCTATGGATAAATGTCCCCTTCTTGCTGTCGTTATTTAGTCACTAAGTCATGCCAGACATTTTTGCGACCCCATGGACTGTAGCCTGCCAGGCTCCTCTGTCCATGGGATTTCCCAGGCAAGAATACTGGAGTGGGTCGCCATGTCCTTAAAAAAACAACAACAACAACAAAAATCCTATGCAACATTTCACTCATTTGTGCCTTTATCTCACCAGCTCTAACAACAGAGATTCTTGGAGACCTTAACAAGAATTCTCACCTGGAATCTATTGTCTTCAACCCTTAAGTTCACTGCATATGGTCCTTCCTTTTCCACCAAATCCTCGACCTTGCAGAGGAGCTCCTTCACCTGGGCATCCTGCTCATCCTTATTTGCCTTGTTGCTGAAAGCGTAGTATCGACCACCAAAGCACTGAACCAAGTCCCAAACAGATGCGTCGTTTTTAACGTAGTCCTCTGGCGAGCCCTCCTCGTCCTTCCGAGTGAAGATGATAATGGTGTGCCTCCTGGCTTTCTCTTCAAACACCTTCTGGATGTGCTCGGCTGTTTGTCTGTCCTCCACAGTACAGTTGCCAAGGGGAATTACCAGAAGCAGGGCATGGAGGCAGGGAGCCGAGAGCTCCAAGCAGCACTTAATGTTGCATCGCTTGTTATCCGCACAAGCGATGTCATCTATTGAGGAGAAAAGGTCGGGGGTGTCGATGACCACAACCTCCCTCCCCTGCGTGACCCCACTCCCTCTCTGGCAGCTTCTAGTCACCGGCTTCTCACTGAACCTGGACTCGAACACGGCTTTGCCCAGAATGCTGTTTCCTGTGGCACTTTTCCCTGCGCCACGCTTCCCTAAGAGAAGAAGCCTCATTTCCATCCTGGAGGAGCCCCGCTCTGACTTGCTCTCCTATCACGGGCTTCAGGTGGTTCTGCTGGGACAAAAAGCAACATATCAGTGATTAACGCTCAGCTGGTAAAGAATCCGCCTGCAATGGGTTGGGAAGATCCCCTGGAGAAGGAAAAGGCTACCCACTCCAGTATTCTTGGGCTTCCCTGGTGGCTCAGCTGATAAAAATCTCCCTGCAATGTGGGAGATCTGGGTTCAGTCCCTGGATTGAGAAGATCCCCTGGAGAAGGAAATGGCTATCCGTAACTCCAGCATTCTGGCCTGGAGAATTCCATGGACTATAGTTGCAAAGAGTCGGACACGACTGAGCCACTTTCACTTTCAGTAATCAACTCACAAAGTGAATAGAGGGACAGCATGAAAGTACCTTCTCTTTCTGACCCTTTTCTCTGAGCATTTGGACAACTGAAGTCCTAGACTCAGACTAGATGGGGACAAGGAAGCCTGTTTCCAGATTCTTCTCTGTGCTCTTGTCTCTAAAACAAACCCATGTTCTCGCTAGACCTCAACTCAGAGCTGGGTATTTCACCACCCTCCAGTGTCCTTTTTGAAAAGCAGACTGGGATGAGTGGGGTTTGTGAAGTTAGAAGTGTTTGTTGTAAAATTTGGGAAAACCTCATTCATCCTCCCAAATGATGAAGGAGAAAATGAAATTCATCTGTACTCCCCACACCAAAAAAAAAAAAAAAAAGGCAAAAACAAAATAAATTAAAAAATAAACCCATACTGATAAAAATGTCAAAATATTGTTGATTGCCTAAACAAACACTGACCCCTCCTCTATACACATCACCAACTCTACTTGCTGGAGGAAATCTACACACTCACTGAGATACACAGGACAAAGCTCCCCTTTTGTAAAAAAAAGGGGGGGGGCACAGATGGGCATGTGCTAATTAATCCCTGGAATTTGTGGCCAAGTGCTTGTTTTACCTGGTACAAGGCTCAGCCAGTGTAACTAAGGGCCTTGTGGCGGGGAGGTATCCTTGGGTCACCATGGTGGTAGTAGTTTAGTCACTAGGCTGTGTCCAACTCTTGGCGACCCCGTGGACTGTAGCCCACCAGGCTCCTCTGTCCATGGGATTTTCCAGGCAAGAATACTGGAGTGGGTTGCCATTTCCTTCTCCAAGGGATCTTCCCAACCCAGGAATCGAACCTGGGTCTCCTGCATTGCAGGCATATTATTTACCGACTTAGCTATGAGGGTCACTGAGGTGGGCCCAATATAATCATGTTGTGAGAGGTTCTAGAGTGAGAAGACATGGGAGAACAGAAGCAGAGATCAGAGACAGAGGGGCTCGAAAATGCTACTCTGCTGACTTTAAAGATGGAGGAAGAGGTCAGGAGCCAAGCTGGAAAAGGCAAGAAAACAGATTCTCAGGATCACAGCCCTGCCCAGCACCTTGATTTTAGGACTTGCGAGCTCCAGAGCTGTCAAATAATAAATCTTTGGGTTTTGAGCAATTAAGTTTGTGTCAATTCGTAACAGCAACAGTAGGAAACTAATACACTCTCTCTCCCAACTTCCCTTCCAGCTAATGTGTCCATGGGACCCCCTTCTCCCTGGTGAGAGCTCAGGGAATACTTGCTTGGGCCTTCTGGAAATGCTATTGTTTTCCTGATGGTAGGGGCAGACTCAACTCGAGAGCTCCTGTTGTCACCCCTTGCCCCTTCTTCTCTCATGAAATTTTAATGTAATTGCAGGAATCACAGCAGATATTGCAGGTAATCAGGCAACAAATAAGAGGGACGAGAAGTCAGCATTCATCACCAAGCTAAAGGTGGCCGAGCAGAAAGATAAAGAGGGTCCCTGATGATGTCACTGAGCTGCTGGAACACCCTTGAGACCCCTTGGTTAAATAAACAATTAATAGTCTTACAAGTTAAGCTGCTGCTACTCAAAATGGGATTCACAGACTAGCAATATTGCCAACATCTGGGTCCCTGTTAGAAACGCAGAGTCCTGGGCCCCACCCAAGCCTCCTGCATCAGCGCCTGTAGTTTCACAAATTCCAGGTGATTCCCATGAACCTTCATGTTTGAGAAGCCCGGGTGGGAGTCACCTTTAGTTCCTAACTGACTCAGAATCCACAGAAAGAACCAAGCTTCCTCATCCATTTCTCCAGGAGTCCATCCTTCCCAGATGATTCTGTCAGGTACCAGGGACCCCTATTGTCCAAGTGTGCCCCAAGGTTCCAAGTGTGTCCAAGTGTGTCCCCTGGATTTGGTCTATTTGTGAACCAGAAAGCCTTAATCACCAAAACCAATATGACTTCATTAGTATAATTTTAAAATAAGTCCTGCTTTTCTGATCAAGCAAGTCCCAACCCCCTGCACGTGTTCAAAATTTTCTTGCTACTCTCAGCTTTTTCATCTTCTCTAGAACTTTCCAACCAGTTGTCACTTTCCTGAAGAAATGCTGAACATTATTGCATTGAATTCACAGCTTTGGTTGAGAAGAACTGACACCTCAATGCTGCTGCTTTTTGTTGACCAGTTTTAAATATGTTCTAATTTCAACTGGGATTTAAAAAGTGATTATTAAAAAATATATTGGGAGAGTGACTATCTTTTCACTTATTTTTGAATGTTATTGCTCTATGGTCAGAGAACAACATCTGTATGAAATAGCTGTCACTGGTAGAGATTTACTTTTTGGCTGAATAAAATTTTTGTAAACGTCTCCTGTGGGCTTGGAAGGAATGTGTGGCCTTATTCATAGGTGCCTTTCACAATCAGGGACCCCACCTCACGTCTGCTCCCTTAGTTCCAGTCCCCTAGTATGCACCCCCAGCTCCTGGAAACTCTCCATTTTACACCACGAGATGGCACCCCACTCCAGTGTTCCTGCCTGGAGAATCCCAGGGATGGGAGAGCCTGGTGGGCTGCCGTCTACGTGGTCACACAGAGTCGGACACAACTGAAGCGACGCAGCAGCAGCATGTCACCTCTGTGTCAAGCCCCTCCTGGTTTTTCCAGACTTAACTGGACTTGCACAATAACTTAACTTCCTGCTTCTACCCTTCTCCTAGAATCTGTCATCCTACACTCAGAGACAGACGGTATCACTCATCAGCCCCGAGTCCCCCAGTGGCCTCCTACCCATTCAAAGATCAGGTAAAGCCTTCACAGTGGCATCACCAACTCAATGGACATGAGTTTGAGCAAGCTCCGGGAGCTGGTGATGGACAGGGAGGCCTGGCATGCTGTAGTCCATGGGGTCGCAAAGAGTAGGACATGACTGAGTGACTGAACTGAACAAGACCCTGCCCGATCTGGCCTCATCCACCACCTGTTTCCACCTTGCTTGTCTGCCTCCTTGACAGTCCTCAAATATGTGACCTTGGGGCTTCATGCTGATGGCTCACCTGAGCTAGAACATTCTCCCCGAAGACTTATGCCAGGCAGGTTCACTTCCTTTAGGTCTCCATCAGACCTGTCTCTGTGGTTCAAGAGACCTTCTTCAGTCATCCTATATTTAAAAGCTACTCTCCCCCCACACCCCACAAACACACCCCATCCCCCTGCCTTGCTTTATTTTTCTCCACAGCACCCATTTTCAATGAAAGGTGCATTCACTTGCTTATCGCTTTCTTGTTTTGTTTCCCCATTACTAGAAGGAACTTGTTCTGTTTCATTCACTAGCATATCTACAATGTCAAGAAGACATTCAATAAATACTCGCTATGACTGAGCAGACGGTTACTGACTTGAAGGACAAGGAACCACAGCTGAAGAAAGTGAAGGAGAAAAGCCCTTATTCTGTGCAGTTATTTTGTTTTTGTTTTTGTTTTTTTATTTCTATATTTATTAAAAACAAGCAAAAATTGATGTCATTAAAAGATCCAAATAGTTTGGTTTTTTTTTCATGGCAACAAAGCCAACTATTTTTATTTTTATTTTTTCCATTTTATTTTATTTTATTTTATTTTATTTTCAAGCTGATTTTTTTTTTTTTTTTTACTTTATTTTACTTTACAATACCTTATTGGTTTTGCCATACATTGACATGAATCCACCATGGGTGTATACGAGCTCCAAATCCTGAATCCCCCTCCCACCTCCCACCCCATATCATCTCTCTGGATCATCCCCGTGCACCAGCCCCAAGCATCCTGTATCCTGTATTGAACATAGGCTGGTGCTTCGTTCTTACGTGATAGTATACAGGGAACCCTCTTACACTGTTGGTGGGAATGCAAACTAGTACAGCCACTATGGAGAACAGTGTGGAGAGTCCTTCAAAAACTGCAAACAGAACTGCCTTATGACCCAGCAATCCCACTGCTGGGCATACACACCGAGGAAACCAGAATTGAAAGAGACACATGTACCCCAATGTTCATTGCAGCACTGTTTATAATAGCCAGGACATGGAAACAACCTAGATGTCCATCAGCAGATGAATGGACAAGAAAGATGTGGTACATATACACAATGGAGTATTACTCAGCCATTAAAAAGAATTCATTTGAATCAGTTCTAATGAGATGGATGAAACTGGAACCTATTATACAGAATGAAGTAAGCCAGAAAGAAAAACACCAATACAGTATACTGACACATATATAGGGAATTTAGAAAGATGGCAATGATGACCCTGTATGCGAGACAGCAAAAGAGACATCGATGTATAGAACGGACTTTTGGACTCTGTGGGAGAGGGAGAGGGTGGGAGATTTGGGAGAATGGCATTGAAACGTGTATACTATCATGTGCAGCTATTTTGAAAGTTCCCGCCTCTTATGAAAAGAGTATTGGTGGACTGTGAGGAAGGAATCAGAGAAGGTAGCAAAGGAAGGACATACACCTGCCCTCAAGAAGCTTCACCTTAGAGGAAATATAGGGCTGAGCGGAGGAGAAGCTCATCAGGGCCATGGATGGAGGCCTGGGCTCCTCCCTACAGGCATCTGCTGGATCTCCACATGATCAAGAGGCAAAGCCCACCTCAGCTCGAAATACGCACCTCCAAGGTTATGGCAATGGCACCCCACTCCAGTACTCTTGCCTGGAAAACCCCATGGATGGAGGAGCCTGGTAGGCTGTAGTCCATGGGATCTCGAAGAGTCAGACACGACTGAGCGACTTCACTTTCACTTTTCACTTTCATGCATTGGAGAAGCAAATGGCAACCCACTCCCGTGTTCTTGCCTGGAGAATCCCAGGGACGGCGGAGCCTGGTGGGCTGCTGTCTGTGGGGCCGCACAGAGTCAGACACGACTGAAGCGACTCAGCAGCAGCAGGGTTATGGCGAGGAGAGAAGCCCGGCCACTGCTGGGACTCTTCTAAGAGCCTCTTCTGACCCAGACACACCCCTGTATAAAGACACCTTCACCCTAATTCCCTATATCCTGACTCCCCTTATTGCATTGTAACACTGTTTCTATCTAGCATTATTTATTGTGTTTACTTTTTTCATTTTCTCTTTGGTGCCCTTGGCATGAAACTCTATAAGCACAGAGACCATGCCTGTCTTGTTCTATGTCCCTGAGTCCTAATATTATGTCTGGCATATAGTATATGCTCAATGAATGGTGTGAAATAAATGGTGAGAGTGACAGATGTGAGGAAAGGAAGAGAAATTGTTTCTAGAAGTGGAGAGGGAGACTGAAGTGATGTCCCTTTGAATAGTAAATAATAAAAAAGTAATAATTTGAATGACTTTGAATAATAAAAGAGAAGTGACTTTACATTGTTTTCTGATCAAGTGAAGAAGTGGTAAATTTTTGAACATTAATTTTTTTAAAAGATTAGTGAGTAAATAAGCTTGAGGAAGCAGAGACCTTCAGCAGGCCAAAGAAAAAAGGAATTTATTTCCCAAGTACACATCATTGTTTCATATGGTTCCTCATCATGATGAAACGGAAGAGTGTTTATTAGACCCCTTCCAGCCAATGATGCCATATTCAATCAGAACTAATTCTCTTTCCCTCTGTGTGTAATATATATACACACACATACAATTACCCAATCTGTACATTTTCTTCCAAAGGTACAGAATCCTTTTAAGGACAAAAGGGAACCAACCCATCCCCACTCTCTCCTTGATAACTCACATTTTCTCATCATCTCCCAGACCACTCTGGAGACCCAATCAGAGCAACAGAGAGAAAAGGACAGACAGACAGACTTTCTCCAGAACTCCTGCTGACATTCTGTGGCAACTTCCACCTTCTTCCCAAAGGGGAACATGGCTTCAGGCATCCATCCAACCAAAGCTTCCTCCCATATCAAAGGCAGTCTACGTGCACTGAAAAAGGTGGTCAGAGAAGCTTCTGGAGCCCTTCTTGGAGAGCTCTCAGTCCCAGCCCAGCAGGAGGAAGGGAAAGAGTTCACAGGTGACAGCCTGCTAAGTCACGTCAGTCGTGTCCAACTCTGCGCGATCCCATAGACGGCAGCCCACCAGGCTCCCCCGTCCCTGGGATTCTCCAGGCAAGAACACTGGAGTGGGTTGCCATTTCCTTCTCCACTGCATGAAAGTGAAAAGTGAAAGTGAAGTCGCTCAGTCGTGTCCGACTCTTCCAGATCCCATGGGCTGCAGCCTACCAGGCCCCTCCGTCAATGGGATTTTCCAGGCAAGAGTACTGGAGTGGGTGCCATTGCCTTCTGAAAGTATTTTGGCTTTCTGACCAAACACTGACCACTTTCAGTGCACAGTTAATGTAATCTTAATTGTGCAAGGGCTGGGAAATACCTTTTGAACTTTTTTTTTTTTTTTGAGCTTTTGAACTGTGGTGTTGGAAAAGACTCTTGAGAATCCCTTGGACCAGCCCATCCTGACGGAAA
Source organism: Cephalophus harveyi (assembly GCA_006410635.1). Classification (NCBI taxonomy): domain Eukaryota; kingdom Metazoa; phylum Chordata; class Mammalia; order Artiodactyla; family Bovidae; genus Cephalophus; species Cephalophus harveyi. The sequence continues at coordinate 26,889 of SJYT01054151.1, forward strand.
TCAGTCCTGAATGCTCACTGGAAGGACTGATGCTGAAGCTGAAGCTCCAAATGAGCTTTGGCCACCTGACTCGAAGAACTGACTCACTGGAAAAGACCCTGATGCTGAGAAAGACTGAGGGCGAGAGGAAAAGGAGACAACAGAATATGAGATCGTTGGATGGCATCACCGACTCAAGGGGCGTGAGTCTGAGTAGACTCTGGGAGTCGGTGACGAACAGGGAGGCCTGGCGTGCTGCAGTCCATGGGGTCGCAAAGAGTCGGACACGACTGAGCGACTGAACTGAACTGGGAAATAACAGGAACGTGAATGTGGAAAATCAGTGTCCAAATGGCCAGGTTCCCTGCCCCCTGCTTCTCAAGGAGGCAGGCAGCTATCGCTGAATTCCCGAGGGCGGGGGTGGGGAGGTGGTAGTCTGTGTCACAGTCGTGAAATTAGGGGATTGGAGGAGCGGGTCGTGCCCCTTGTTTTTCCTCCAGGCCTTCATAGGTGGGGAGAGCAGCCCCTCCCAGACCTGCCCCTTCCTGGGAAGGCTGCCCTCCGGCATGACTTCAGAACGGCGCAAACCTCTGGGTGCCCCCTCCCCGAAAACCCCGGCCCCGCGGGCTGGAGCGGGAGGGACATCCCAGAGCCCCTGATAGCAAGCCCTCCAGGCGGCCGGGCCCCGCCCTGGGGATCGGCCGCCTTCCCTGCCGCATCCTCGACCCCGCCCCGTGCCCAGGTACCCCCCGCACACGCACCTCGGCCCGGTGCCCTGGTCTCTCACAGCCTCGGCGCCGCCGGCCCCGCCGGCCGCTGGGCTGGGTGAGGAGGCCGCTCGGTCCGCTCAGGGGACGGTGGAGCCGCGCGGGAAGAGCAGGGCAGAGTCAGGAGCAGTTCGGAGGAGGAAGAGGTTTCTAGAAATAGGTTTCGAAGGCGGTGGGAGGGTAAGTCCAGTAAAGCGACGCCAGATCAGCAGGGTGAGAACGTCAGGGTCAGGGCGGTCGGAGTGCGGGAGGGACCGCGCCCACCCGGCGGGCACGCCCACAGGCGGGGCCCCCGCGGGGCCGAGGGGCGGAGCCCCAGCCGAGCTGCCGAAGGGGCTTTCGGAGGAGAAGGCTGGCTGCGCCCAGGGCCCAGGACGGGGTGCCTCTGGGGGCAGCGGGCCAGCGGTGGGGAGGGCCCGCAGGTCCCCGCACCCAGCCTTCCTCTGGATCCGGGTGGAAACCCGCAAACACAGCTTACCTTCTCCCACCGCATCCCTGCCCTCCGTGGCCCTGCAGGAGCGCTCCCGGCTTCCGGCAACAGCGGCTCTCCTGCCTTCCGAGGTGGGGGCCCTGCTTGAATCCCATCCCCGGAGAAACTGGGGCCTCGGACCCGCGCTGCTTCCCGGAGGAAGTCAAGTTCTTTGCCCGGAGCTAGTCAAACATTTGAAATGCTAGACCTCCGATGCTTTCCTACAGTTCATAAAACGAAACCCTTTTCCCTGAGCCGTAAGTGTTCTAGAGGAGGAGGTCGAATGCAGAGGAAGACATTTTATTTTATTGTGGTTAAAAAAAAACAACCCTCACACTGTGTAACACTGGATCCACTATTCTGCCCATTTTGAAGTGTACAACTCAGCAGCATCACGTGTCTTCTCCACGCTGTGTAGAGTTTCAGAACTTTTCCATCCAAAAACCTGAAGCCCCAGGCCCATTCGATGCAAATGCCCCTGGTAACCACCTTCTACTTTCTGCGTCTATGATTTTGGACAACTCTGTATACTTCCTGAGACTGGAATCCGACGGTGTTTGTCCTCTGTGACTGACTTTTTCCACTTAGCTTAACATCCTTCCAGTGAGAGAACTTTCAGTCACCCTGCAGAAGCCCTTGAGCTCGCATTGCTACACCAGGCTGCAGTCCTTGAAATATCTGAGGTGGGTTGAGCCTCCAGGGACCAACCCGTGGAAGGAGGAGCAGTGTGAACTGCACCGGGTTTGAGGGGCTGCTCTATCCCTATTGGGTCCCCCTCCCCTCTGGGCTGGTCTTCAAGTTCATTCTGCCACCAAGAGGGACACACCTCGGAGGGGAAACTGAGAAAGGCTCACCCACCCCCTATCCTACTTGTTGCTGTTCAGTGGCTCAGTCGTGTCCAACTCTTTGTGACCCCATGGACTGCAGCACACCAGGCCTCCCTGTCCTTCACCATCTCCCTGAGTTTATTCAAACTCACATCCTTAATTGAATCGGTGATGCCGTTTAACCATCTCCTCCTCTGTCGCCTCCTTCTCCTCCTACCCTCAATCTTTCCCAGCATCAGAATCTTTTCCAATGAGTCAGTTCTTCGCATCAGGTGGCCAAAGTATTGGAGCTTCAACTTCAGCATAAGTCCTTCCAATGAATATTCAGGGTTGATTTTCTTTAGAATTGACTGGTTTGATCTTGCTGGCCAAGGGACTCTCAAGAATTTTCTCCAACACCACTCCTTAGTAAGGAGGACTCTCCTCCAAGAAGACTTTCTCCATCCTGCCTGGGGCACTGGGTCATTTCACATAAAACAGACTCATTAAAAACCATCAGGTAGAAGCCTGCCTCTCGGTCAGTCAACATCCTAGCTGTGTCACTGCCAGAGGTGGAGGTCAGGTCATGGCAGGGTCACAGGCCTAATGGGATCTCATGTCCCCAAAATTGAGAAGACGATGAACTGAGATCAAGAAAAACTCCCTTCTTCTTAGATGAAACTGAAGCCGTGGTAAGCACTCTGAGGAATATCAAAGCTTCAAATAACTCATCCATGATTTAGCAACTTGGTTATTTGCTGAGTCGACCAGTTTGCAAAATGGTCTTCAACACTTTGGCTCCTGGCGGCTGTTCCTGGTTGGGCCCTGATCCAGGGAAGGATGGGACTTCTCTGCCCCCTAGTGGCCTTGAGGGTAATGACAAGGGAAGCAAAACCACTCCCCAGAAGGCGGGAGGAGACGGGGACGACAGAGGATGAGATGGTTGGGTGGCATCACCGACTGGATGGACGTGAGTTTGAGCAAGCTCCGGAAGTTGGTGGTGGACAGGGAAGCCTGGCGTGCTGCAGTCCATGGGGTCGCAAAGAGTCGGACACGACTGAGCGACTGAGCTGAAGTGAGGGGGTTCTGCAAGGGCTCTACCGGTAAGACACCCTTCCTCCCCTCCCTCCCCAGACTCTCGAAGGCAGCCGCGGGAGGAAGAGGGGCTGGACTTCCAAAAACAGGATAGACACATGTTTTGCGAGAAAGGAAGAAGCTACCAGGACCAAGCACAGTGTCAGACACAGAGGTTCAAGGACTTTCCAGATACGTCCCTGATTCAAGGAGCTCAATCAAATGAAGGAAAAGAGGCTAAATGTGTGGATACAAAATATGTGTAGATGCTACTATAGAGGTGTGTTCAGGGGGGCCATGGAAGCAAAGAGGAAGCCTGCCAACCCTGCTAGATGGAGGAAAAAAACAAGTGGGAAAAAACTCATCAGCCAACCCATAAGCCAGCCGTTTCCTGCAGCAGGTGCTAGAGTGAGGAGAGCGGGCACTGAGGAGGAGGGGACTACTACATCGGGGCGCTCCAGCCCAGCCGCAGTCTTGACGGGCATCTGGAAATTTCCCCGGAAAGGACTTTCAGGCAGGAGAGTGGTCAGTGCCACGGCCAGGCAGAGTAAGGAGAGCAGCTTGAGCCCATGGAGGCAACAGGGTCAGGCTGCAAGACCAGTGAGAGGCTACTGCAATAGTCCAAGCTAGGAATAAAGACCTGAACTAAAACAGTGACAGGGAAATGGACGGTGGAAAAAGGAACAGATTTAGGAGCTAGAAATGGCACAAGAGTAAAAAAGACTCATTCAGGATGGTTGTTACAAGCTTTCGAGTTCCCAGATCAAAGGGAGTGCTACTCACAACATAGACATTTCTTATTTCAGAAAAAAAAAAATTATATGTTGTTTTCTTTCAAAGACAGGACATGTGTGTTTACTACAATTTTGGCAGATGGCAGTAAAAGTGTCTTGTAACTAAATTTGTATATTTTGACAGTTTGGGGATGAAATTAAATGTCTTACTCAAACAGAGTCCTTGTTTGCTACAATATTTATTATTAGGAAATAACATGCCTATTTACAAACACTTAACTTGAAGAAGAGGTATATTCTCATTTTATATAAAGGCTAGCAGTTGCCCCGGGCTGACCAGCTGTGGGATGTCTGGGATCACACCCTTTCTAGTGGCCTTTGTGGAGCTCAGGCTATGAGAGGCTGGGGTTTTCCAGGGAGATGAGCTTGTGGACACTGAGTTTAAGGCTCTAGAGTCATGGCAGGCAGAGAAATCCAAACTGGTCCCTATTTACCACATTATTCACACCAACCTCCCACTGAAAATAGCTAAAACTAAACAGGATAAAGATGCTTAAATCTTCTCAAAAATGTCCAAGAAGCAAGAAGGCAATAAGGAACTACCAGGTCAAAGCAAAAACCTAGACTTCCGAGGCATGCCTTCCCCCGTGGGCATGAGGCCAGCCCAGAAGATGAGGATCTGTCTTTGTAGCCTCCACAGCAGAGGGCAACAGAAGCCAAACCCCGGGGGAGGCATCAAGACCAATTGTAGCAGCCACTGTGGAAACACTATAGAGGATCTTCAAAAACTAGAACTAGAATTGCCATAGGACCCAGCAACCCCACGCCTGGGTACATATCCAGACAAAACTGTAATTCAAAAGGATCCATACCCCTGTGTTCACAGCAGCCCTATTTACAAAGGCCAAGATGTGGAAGCAGTCTAAACGTCCAGTGTCAGATGACTGAATAAAGAAGATGCGGTGTATAGGCATATACGGTGGAATGGTACTTAGCCATAAAAAAGAATGAAATAATGATATCTGCAGCAATATGGATGGACTTCAAGATTATCATACTAAATGAAGCAGGTCAGAATGAGAACAACAAATGCAATATGCTATCACTTATATGTGGTACCTAAAATATGACACAAATGGATTTATCTATAAAACAGACTCACAGAGAACAGGCTTATGTTTGCCAAACAGAGAGGGAAGGGTTGGGAGTTTGGGATTGGCAGATGCAATCTCTTGTATATAGAAATAGATAAACAACAAGGTCCCACTGTATAACACAGGGAACTATATTTAATATCCTGTGATAAACCATCATCTGGAAAAGAATATATAGATATAGATATATGGAGGAAGGCATGGCAACCCACTCCAGTATTCTTGTCTGGAGAATCCCCAAGGACAGAGGAGCCTGGTGGGCTGCAGTCCATGGGGTCGCAAAGAGTTGGACATGACTGACGTGACTTAGCACACGCAGAAACTAACACACTGTAAATCAACTCTAAGTGAATAAGATAAATTAAGACAACAACCATGATTACCATATGCAAAATAGATAGCCAGTGGGAATCTCCTGTATGTTGCAGGGAGCTCAAATCCGGTGCTCTGTGACCACCTAGAGATGTGGGATGGGATGGGTGGTGGGCAGGAGATTCAAGAGGAAGGGAACATATGCATACCTATGGCTGATTCATGTTGATGTATGGCAGAAACCAACCCAATACTGTAAAGTAATCATCCTCCAATTAAAGACTCATGCTGATGTATAGCAGAAACCAACACAATATTGTAAAGTAATCATCCTCCAATTAAAAATAAAAACAACATTAGCAACCACTGCAGCAGACAAAGGCAACCAGGCCAGGAAGACTGTTCAAGGCTCTGAAAACAGGGACTAAGACCGAACTCAACCACTCAAACACCAGGAAGGATGTTCAGGGCTGGGGTGAGCCGCTGGAAAAGTACTGGTGGACCCTGGGGAAGCCTGTCACTGTGATGAGGCTGTGTGTGTTTGCTCACTGGAGCCCATCAAAGCCAGGCTTGACCCTCCTGGACAAAAGAGAGATAGGTGGCTACATTTCAAAGGGGTAGACAGCTCCCACATCCTTGAGAAAGACAGTTCTGGGTTGTAAAACTGGCAGGAGGTTTTTAAAAAGAGTTACATCTCAAAGAGGCAGAGAAAGAATTTGGAATTACAAGTTTTCTCAAATAAATGATCCAAGGAAAAGGAGGTCAAGAGTCAGGAAGAGACGAGTCTGAAGCCGTCAGGGGGAGGAGAACATGAACAAACTGGGCAAAAGGTGGCCCGAGTCTCCCAACTCTCCATCAAGCAACGCAAATGGCCCCAGCAGAGACACAAGAACCTGCCCTGTCTTTACAGTCAGATCACCATTCTCAGCGGACTCTAAGAGGGCATCATCTCTCTGTGTCATAGTCCATTCACCCCCATCCCACCCCCATCAACCCCCTCCTACCTTCTCCTCTCCCATCTTTAAAAAAGAATATTTTCTCAACCCACTTTCTCCTCCAGCGACCATCTAATTTCTCTCCCCCTTGCGGCATGTATTTGGAGAAGGAAATGGCAACCCACTCCAGTACTCTTGCCTGGAAAATCCCATGGACAGAGGAGCCTGGTGGGCTACATTCCATGGGGTCGCAAAGGGTCAGATACGACTGAGCAACTTCACTTCACTTTCTTTCTTGCAGCATGTATTACTGATGTACTTGTCTAGACTTGGGCATCTCAAGGTGCTGTAATCCCCTCGCTGGAAAGGAGATGGGATGACAAATGCCGAAGGCAGCTGCTCCATCCACAGTGTTATCATCACACCCGCAGGATTTTATCAGAAGGACATCTGTCCCTGCTGCCCGGGCTGCTGGCTGGCAGGGAGGCAAAAGCAGGATTTTTAATAAGCAGATAAAGGCCACATTATTAATTATTTAAAAATCCTGCTCTAAGGCCACATGCTTCCCTGGTCGAAGGAGACCTCGGCTCGATTCCTGGGTCAGGAAGATTCCCTGGAGAAGGGATAGGCTACCCACTCCATCTTCTTGGACTCCCCTGGTGGCTGAGTCAGTAAAGAACCTGCCTGCCATGCGGGAAGCCTGGGTTCGATCCCTGGGTTGGGAAGATCCCCTGAAGAAGGAAATGGCAACACACTCCAGTGTTCTTGCCTGGAGAATCCCCATGGACAAAAGACCCTGGTGGGCTTCAGTCCACGGGGTCAGAGAGTCAGACATGACTGAGCGACTAAGCACGAGCACAAAGGCCACGCGGGGGCACCGAGGGCAACAGCAAGGCCACAACACGAGTGAGAAGCCAGGAGGGACCTCGGAGGCCGCTGGCTTCTTGCATCTCAGCCGCGGGTGTTCTGGCTTCGGGGGATTAAGGGCCAGGTCCCAGGCTCAGACAAACCACAGCCCAGCCATGGCCCGCCTTCCAGAGCATTTTAGATAAATACAGATAGATAACGAAGAACAATTCAACACTCCTAAGAACTTCTGAGCTAAACAAACGTCCCAAGAAGCCTAGCTTGCCGATGGCGGCCTTGAGATTCCCACAAGACCTTCTTTTGTGCCCGGGACTGAGTCAGCACTTTCTGAGAAGCAGAGAAGGAGGTTAATCGCATTATATACTTGGGAGTCGTTAAGAGATTTGATCACAAATGTTACTGCCACACACACACAAAGGTGAGGGGGAGAGGTGTTAACTAACCTCACTGCGGCAAACATATTGCAGTATATACAAAGATCAAATCATCGCAACGTACGCCTTTGCTGTGTGTTCAGTTGCTCAGTCGTGTCCGACTCTTTGTGACCCCGTGGACTGTAGCTCACAGGCTCCTCTGTCCCTGGCATTTTCCAGGCAAGAATACTGGAGTGCATTTCCGTTCGCTTCTCCAGGGGAATATTCCCGATCCAGGGAGCGGAACTGCGTCTCCTCCACTGGCAGGCAGATTAACCACAGAGTCACCTGGGAAGCCCAATCATACAGCTTAAACTTATGTATATTATATGTCAATAATAGCTCAATAAAGCTAGGAAAAACTTAAAAACTAAAAAGTCACCCTTCTATTTAAAAACATAAAGCTCACTGCAAAGATGTGACACTCAGGTCCCCTGATTCCCCGTCACAGTGTCTTCTGTCCTTGATGAGATGAGTCCCAGAAGCCTAATGAATTATAAGAGAGCCCAGGCATGCAGTGTTCCAGAGGATTCTCCAGGGCCCCACGGAGCACCTGGAATTAGTCTTTCATCATAAGATGTTGGTGACTCTTCTAGAAATAACCCACCTAGAAATCACATTCTGCATCAGTACAAATAGGAAGCAGGTTCTATTATCTTGCTTCTGGAAAGTGGAAGCTTGCCTGGGGAGGTAAAGGAAAAATCTGCAGGGTCCCAGGTGGCAACATAGGAGCAGGTGTCTGGCCTCTTCCTGCAGCTCTGCACATGGTCTGACTTTTGGGCCGTGAACTTCCATCACCTCCCCCAAATGTTTAGTATGTTGCCTTCTCCTGAGATGCGCCTGTTCCAGGTGAGGCCTGAGACCCCCGCCAAGTGGGGTCTCTCCAGCCCAATTAGTCCCCCTTGGCTCCCCAGTTTCTGGATGGCACTGTGCCCACCACAGCTCCCAAGCCTCCTCAGATCTCTTCTGGTCTCAGGGAGATTCCCCACAGAAAGGGGCCTCACCGGATCTGCATCATCTCGAAGGGAAAGATGAGGCAGGGACACCTCAGACTCAGCACTCACACCCCATGCAAGGGGGGCACTAACAGCTGGCACTAGCAGAAAGGCTTCAGGCAAGGAGAACTCACCTCCATCCTGTTCACGGTGGAAATGAAGAAAGTCTGGCTGCCGTTTCTCAAACCCCTCAAATTAGAGAAGCAGAAACTGCTCGTTTTATTCTTCCAGCCCGGGTGGAAGTTCTGGAGGGTTTACCAAGGGCCTTTTAGAAGTCCTGGAAATCCCGACCCGCTGATCACTGCATTTCTACACCCCTGCTCAGGTGCAGATCCCCAGGGCCAGCCATGGCTCTCCCTGCTCAAGGGTCCCCCCAACTCTCCCCGCCATGCACCTCCTCCGCCAGCCAGGTGGGGTGCAGGCGGCCAGGGTGGGGTGGCGCCTGTCTCACACTGGGACGAGGACTCAGGGGTGGGTGCAGCCCCGAAATGGACACTGAAGGAAGCGCTTTGGAAAGAGGGGGACACCTCACACAAGTGAAGTAAGCCAGACAGGGAAAGGCAAATACCACCTGATATCATTTAGGGGTGAAGCCCGGGGAAAGGACACAGAGTCACAGCATAGAAAACAAGCTTACGGTTCAGTTCAGTTCAGTTCAGTTCAGTCGCTCAGTCGTGTCCGACTCTTTGGGGGGAGGGATAAACTAGGAGTTGGGGATTAACATATATGCACTACTATGTAAAAAATAGATAACCAGCAAGGACCTACTGTATAGCACAGGGAACTCAACCCAATATTGTGTAATAACCCATAAGGGAAAAGAATTTGAAAAGGAATATATATATAGCTTCCCAGGTAACACTAGTGATAAATAATCCGCCTGCCAGTGCAGGAGACATAAGAGACTTGGGTTCAATCCCTGGGTCGGGAAGATGCCCTGGGGGAGGGCTTGGCAACCCACTCCAGTATTCTCACCTGGGGAATCCCATGGACAGAGGAGCCTGGTGGGCTGCTGACTATGGGGTCACAAAGAGTCGGACATGATTGAATCGACTTAGTGCACATGCACACACACACACACACACACATATATATATATAACTGAATCGTTGTGCTACACCCTTGACACTAACACTATAAATCAGTTATACCTCAATTGCTTTTTAAAGTTAGGAAATAACAAAAAAAAAAAAAAAAGGAAGACACCCCCCCAACGTGCGCTCAAGCCTTTCTTTGGGCAGAGAATCAGAAAATTCCTGTTAGGAGCCAGTTCACCCAAGATCACAGCTGGAAGTGACCGAGCTGGGATTCTAACCCAGTTTTAATACCAAGACCCACACTCTTCCAACCTCAGCCATTTCTGTCCGGTGGTCACTGAAAAGTCAGTGGAAGCACCAGCGATGCAAACAGCAGTCCTGTGGCATCCCACCGCCCATCCCACCTCATCCAGAAAGAAGACCCAGAGTGTGGAGCCCAGAACCTGTCTCCACTGGAAGCTGAATTAACGCTGCATTTCTCGATGCACTCCCTAGGCATTTCTAGTGTTCCTTAGAATTTTTCTAAGTTCAGGCAAACACGGAAATGACTTCCAAAAATTCAAAAGAGCAGCCATTCACTCAGAGAACTCTGTTACAGCTTGAGCATCAACTTTGAAATCCAGGCAGGGGCTCAGCATCCCCCACCGGCTCTCTTGGTATTTCAGAGGCATTGCACCCCACCTCCACCCCAAGGGATCAGACTCCTCTGTGATCATAATCACGCCAAAGACCTAGGATTCTCTCAGAAGTGCTTTATGTCAGTTTTCCTTTTAAACACATTTAGTTCAACAACAACAAAAACCCTCAAGACATTCCGGCTTAGAACTGCCGTTCTCAAGGTCAAAAATGGATTCATACTCAACTAGCTGATTGTCTTTAAGGCAATTTTATTTCCTCTAGCATTTGGGAAAGTTTTCAAATTTTCCAGTTAATGTATCCTTAAGTCAATCTGACCATGAAGCAATTTGGCTCAATTACCTATTTAATAATTAGATCATCTTTCCTCATCTTGAAGAGACCAGTATATGGCATCACCCCTTAAGAGGGCATCCTCTGGACTCCTCCCCATCCTCATCTTTTGGACAAAAGGAAAGGGCTCAAAACCAAGACTTTAAATCAGCCTCAACCATTTCCTCTCCACCCCAACACTTCTGCTTTTTCAGAAGTATTAAGAAGGGAACATTCTAAGGGCTTGAAGGATTGGGCTCAAAGATACTTCACCTTGTTATTATAGAAATCTTCAAATACATGACAGTGGTAGATAGAAGGCTGTAATGATCCCCAGTCCCCTCTCACCCAGCTTCAAATCATCAACACACAGTCAATACTGCCTCATCTCTAGCTGCACCTTCTCACACCCATGCCCCAGAAGGTCTTGAAGCAAATTTCAGAGAGCATTGCAGTCCCTGCGTATCTCTAAACACTAAAGATCCTTTCATTGTACAAGCACAATAACCTAGTTACTAATTCCATATTATCAAATATCCAGTAAGTATTCAAATTTTCCTAATAACAGGTATATATTATCAATTTTTTATTGACATATAGATGATTTACAATTATGTGTTAATTTCTGCTGTACAGCAGTGTTTCAGTTATATGTATATACACATTTTTTTAATGTATTCTTCTCCATTATGGTTTATCACAGGATTCTGAATATAGTTCTCTGTACTATATAGGAGGACCTTGCTGTTTATCCATGCTATATATAAAAGCTTACATCTGCTAGCCCCAACCTCCACTCCACCCATTCCTCAACCCCCTCCTCTTTGGAGGAGTCTGCTCCTGTCGCCAGTCTGCTGTCTATATCCGTCACCTGTTTCTAAGCCATGCTAAGCTGCTTCAGTCGTGTCCAACTCTGTGCGACCCCGTGGACTGGGTAGCCCTCCAGGCTCCTCTGTCCATGGGATTCTCCAGGCAAGAATACTGGAGTGGATTGCCATTCCCTTCTCCAGGGGAATCTTCCTGACCCAGGGATCCAGTCGGTGTCTCTTATGTCTAACCTGCATTGGTAGGTGGGTTGTTTATCACTAGCACCACCTATGAGAGTGAAAGTGTAAGCAAGTCCCTCAGTCGTGTCTGACTCTTTGTGACCCCACGCACTATACACTCCATGGAATTTTCCAGGCCAGAATACTGGAGTGGATAGCCTTTCCCTTCTCCAGAGGATCTTCCCAATCCAGGGATCGAACCCAGGTCTCCTGCGTTACAGGCAGATTTTTTTATCAGCTAAGCTACAAGGGAAGCCCAACAACTAGAGTGGGTAGCCTATCCTTTCTCCAGCAGATCTTCCCGACCCAGAAATCGAGCCCAGGTCTCCTGCACTGCAGGCAGATTCTTTACCAACTGAGCTCTCAGGGAAGCCCACTATACATAGGTTTATCTGTGTCATATTTTGGATTCCACATGTAAGTGTAGTGTCTATATTTTAAAGATTTGCTTACAGATGAAAACAACCCACCATTTTCAGCTGATCTTTGTTTTTCCCACTCTTATTACATTCTTCTTTTTCTCTCATCCTGTGGTCGACTCAGCACCTTGTAGAGTTTGTGCTTCACCCCATTTGGGGCCTATTCCTGTTTAAAAAGTCTTTTTAAATAAACTTCGATGAGCAAACTTTCATTGCCAGATTTTTGGCTCATTCCCTTTGGAAAGTTACTCCATGTTTTCTTCTTCTCCCCTCTTGAAACTCAGACAAGAAATATATGTTGAAATTCATTACCTCCATATTTCTCTTCTCATCAACCTTTGTGTTATCATCAACCTTCACTTCATCTCTAAGGGGACAGTTTACAGCTCTGCTTTTTTTTTTTTTTTTTTTAATTAATTCCATGGGGCACTCTGAAAGCCTCATGGTTCTATCTATTCATCCAGCAAATATTTACTAACCGCCTGCATAGTCCCTGATTTGTACACTGTAATAAAAACGCGGCCAGGTAGGCCTCAGAGAACAAAGTCCGATTCACGCCACATCAGTTCTCGAAAGGTGCGCTAGAGGGCGCGTCTTTCCCGTTGGCATCTGACAAGCGGCGCGGCTAACTACGTGCAGCCTCAGGACACAGTCAACCGATCATCTCACACAACTTGCCCCTTAAAAACGAATAAATTCCATTTACTGGATTCACGGACAAAAAGAGAAATAAAGAAATTACATAATTCCCCCCAAAAGGTCCATTTTTCCAGTAGACACCACAGGTAGAATGCCTGGGGCTTACAGGATTTGCAAAATTATAAAAATGTTAAGAACTATTTTCATTCCAGAATACCTAAAGAAAACTGAAAAACTGAAATCAATAAACTTTCATCTGAATGTCGATGAGAGTGACATATCAACTTTGCTGTTAACTGTAGACTCAAAAAGACTTCCTTATACTTAAAACAATTAACAAGTTTAATTCTCTATACAGTAAAATTTCCTGAATATGCCCCAGTAACGGCCAAGAAACCCAAGTCAGCTGACACAACCAGTATTTATACAGCACCTAACCTGTACCAGGCATTGTTCTGGGCCGTGGATGGACAGAGTCCCACTGCCCTTGGTGCTTACATTTGAAGAGAGAGATAATAAACAAATAAATAAACAAGGTCATGTCTGTGATCACTGTGGCAGAGGAAATAAAGCTGGTTGATAGGGAAAAGCACAGATAGGGAGCTCTTGAGTCAAGCGTTTAGAAAATGTCTCCCTGAGATGACAGCTATACAGATATCTCACTGACGAGAGAGTGCTGGGAATGTCTGGGAGCAGAATTTTCCAGAATATTCCAGGAAGAGGGAACAGGGGCAAAGTCTTACCCATGAGAGTGTGAGTTTTTAAAAGATAAAGAAGAGTAGGAAGAGCACAAATAACGAGTATTAGGATGTGGAGAAAAGGGAACCCTCCTGCACTGTTGATGAGAATGCAAATCGGTGCCCTGTTATGGAAAACAGTATGGAGATTCCTCAAAAAACTAAAAATATAGTTACCGTATGATCTAGTAGTCCCAGTCCTGGGTATGTATATGAAGAAAATTAAAATCCTAATTTGAAAAGATACGTGCACCCAGTGCAGTGGTGCAGTGGCAAAGAATCCCCCTGCCTATGCAGATGACGCAAGACTCGCAGGTTCCATCCCTGGGTCGGGAAGATCCCCTGGAGAAGGGAATGGCAGCCCACTCCAATATTCTTGCCTGGAGAATCCCATGGACGGAGGAGCCTGGTGGGCTACAGTCCACGGGGTCACAAAGAATTGAACACAACTGAGCGACTGAACACACACACACGTTTATAGGAGCTTTACTTACAATAGCCAAGATACGGAAGCAATCTAAGTGTCCACTGACAGGTGAGTGGATTAAGAAGATATGATATATATATATACAATGGAATACTACTCAGCTGTTAAAAAATGAAGTTTTGCCATTTACAGCAAGATGGATGGACCTGAAGGGCATTATGCTTAGTGAGATAAATCAGAGAAAGACAGACACTGTATGTTACCACTTATACGTGGAATCTAAACTATAAAACAAATGAAGAAATGTAACAAAGCGAACAAGCTCACAGATATTGAGAACAAAACTAACCGTTACCAGTGGGGAGCAGGAAGGAGTGAGAGGCAAGACAGGGGTAGTAGCCCGCCAGGCTCCTCTGTCCCTGGAATTCTCCAGGCAAGAATATTGGAGTGGGCTGCCATTCCCTTCTCCAGGGGCTCTTCCCGACCCAGAAATCAAACCCAGGTCTCCTGTACTGCAGGCAGATTGTTAACCGTCTGAGCCACTCGCAGGCACAAACTAGAGGTATAACATAAATCAGCTACAAAGAGACATTGTACAGCACAAGGAATACAGCCAGCATTTTACTATAGTAACTGTAGAGTATAATCTATAAACAATTTGAATCTCTATGTTATGTATCTGAAAGTAACATAATGCTAATAGCAGCTATGCTTTCACTTTAAAAAAAATAGCAGAGGAGAAAGGTATCCTGAGATGAGGAGGAGGAAGTTATACTGAGGTGAGGAGGAAGACTGCTTTTTCTGAATACACTGAGATGACCATGCCCTGTCTCCACTCATCTGTTGCAGTGGTATATTTCTTTAATAGATTTTCCTTATGCTGAAACCGCTTTATATTTTTTTAATAAAGCCTTTTTGGTCAGGATACATTTGTAAATATATTTCTGGATTTGACTTGCCAAGATTTTATTTTGGATTTTTGTGGAGATCCTCACATGTGAGACGGGCTGAAATTTTTCCTTCATTGTCCTGTCCTTGTCTGGTTTCATTTTCAAGGTTATACCAGCTTCATTAAAACATTTGGGAATATTTTCCCCACTATTCTCTGTTTATATCTGAAGAATTATCATTAGAGGTTGAAAGCCTTCCCAAATAAAGCAATCTGAGCTCCTATTTTAATTAAATTTTACCTTTCTTATTATTTTTTCTCTTTCTTTGGGCATATTCTGTTGTTCTTTTCCTAACTTTTTAAGTTAAACTCTTGACTTCTTGATTTTCAAAATGTCCTCTCTTCTGATGAATATATTTAAGGGTAAAATTATGGTTACATGACTCAAGGTTTGTAAGGTGGTATTTTCACAGTCATTCGTTCATTTTGTCATCTTTTGGTTAATTATAGGCATACATCTTTTTATTGCACTTCACAGATGATGCATTTTTTACACACTGAAGGTTTATGGCAATATTGTGTTGGGCAAATCTACCTGTGTCAGTTTTCCTACAGCATCTGCTCACATCATGTCTGTGTCACATTTTTCTAATTCTCACAATATTGCATACATTTTCATTATCATGATATGAAATAATGTTAACATATTACGTTACAGTGATCGGTGATCAGTGATCTTTGATGTTACTCTGGGACTTACTGAAGACTCAGATAATGGTTAGAATTTTTTTGTAATATAGTATTTTTAAATTAAGTTGGCATACATTGTTTTGTTTGAGATATAATCCTACTGCACACTAAACAGACTATAGTGTAAAGAGAATTTTTATATGCACTAGGAGACAAAGAATTCACGTGACGCTTCATTACAATATTCACTTTATTGCAGCGGTCTGAAAGCAAACCCACAATATCTCGCAGGTGTGCCTGTATTTCTAATTTCATTGTATTCACAGAATACAACCTCTCAATGATATCTTTTTTTTTTTTTTTAACTTCGTCCCATAAGTGGGACTGGAGAAGGAAATGGCAACCCACTCCAGTACTATTGCCTGGAAAATCCCATGGACAGAGGAGCCTGGTAGGCTACAGTCCATGGGGTCACAAAGAGTCAGACATGACTGAATGACTTCACTCCACTTCATAAGTGGGACTGTTGTATTCACTGGCTCTGTCCCTTGATTTTCTCATATTGCAAGATTTCCTAAATATACTAGGAGTGCTGGCCAAGCTAACAGTCCCCCTTTATATAACCCTCTCCAGGCATTAGGGAGAAGGGACTGCAAATATTAACATACACCAGCCAGGCAGAGGTCATGGGAACAGAAAGAAGGTCCAAAGGGGATTTTTTATTGTTATTCCAACTCCAGCACCCTACCCAGAGCTCGACTCCAATCAAAACCAACACGCCCTCCACCTATCCTGGGGAGGGGCAGGGGGCAGGGGCAGAGAGATTTGCACATAAAAGTGAGGGAGAAACCAGAATCCAAGGCTGGACAAGTCAGACCCCAGGAGCCTGTCAGCTGACCCTCCCTTCCAGGAACACATGCCCAGGCATCGCCGAGTTCCCAGGACTGAAACTTTCAGCGGGGCCACTGGGCCTGCGCCTGGGACGCCAGCTCCAGGCTCACAGATCACATGGGAAGCACAGGGAGAATGAGCTCTGTCCGAGAGATGGTGATTAGTCACATCAATCCTGTCCCTGGGAGTCTGCAGCTGGAATAAAGAGGGGCACGCAGGGCGGGTGGCCAGGCTGTCGAGGGCGTTGGCAGAGAAAACACGGTAACAGACCCCCTGAGCAAGCGCAGAGGCGAGGTGGGAAAGCAGTGGCCAGTCATGCTCCAGCAGCCTGAAACAGGCTGCTACATACAGACCAAGTGCTCCCTGGCCCCCAGGACTCTGCAGGGTCCATTCCTCCCCCAGAAGCCCACGGCACACACCCCTAGTCATTTCTGGGGGTGCTCACGTGTGCCGGAGGCTGCCTGTCCCCTCTATCCCCCAGCCACTGTCTCTGCCACCTCTCGGGACCCACAGGCGCCATCACACCACCCCACTCCCGAATCACTCAGGCCCCACACCCGGACACAGTTCACGCTGCCCCTATCAACTCGGGCCTCCAGAACCCACATGCCTGAACCCTGATCCAAGGTGCTGCTTGTCTGCTAGCAGGTTTCCAGGGGCGGAGAAGGACCAGCTCAGCCCCTGGGGTCTTTCCACATCTCCAAGCCACCTTGGTCCTCTGATGCTCTGCCTAACAACAGCCTTTTAAAAATGATTTTTATTAAACACAAAGGGCTTCCCAGGAGGCACTAGTGGTAAAGAACCCACCTGCCAATGCAGGAGAGGTGAGAGATGCGGGTTCCTTCCCTGGGTGGGGAAGATCCCCTGGAGTTGGGCATGGCAACCCACTCCAGTATTCTTGCCTGGAGAATCCCATGGACAGAGGAGCCTGGCAGGCTACAGTCCATGGGGTCACAAAGAGTCGGACACGACTGAAGCAGCTTAGCACGCATGCCCAAACACAACAAACTAATATGCTGGTCTGAAGCAGCTGATACCTAAGTCTGAGGCTAGCACGAGAAAAGCAATGGTTATCTGTTCTACGTGGGTTTCACCACCTCACAAAGAACACAACCACCTCCAATCTGTCCACCAGCGCTCTTTGATGAAAGCCCACAGCAGCAGGCAGAACTCGATACTAGTCACGATCTCATCTGTGCGAGATGCTTTGATCGTGTAGTTGAGTGTGTATGTCTCAGAGACGCTGTCTTAGATTGAGGTCCTAAGAAGTGGAGGCTGAGCCAAAGATTCTGTTCAAGGGGAATGAGAAGTGTTGGGAGGGCTCTCAGGAGCAGGGGAGTGGGACACAGGCTCAGGTTGGGGAAGGAGCCAGGGATGTGGTCGGAGCAGGAGCCCAGTGTAGCCTGATCCCCAGCACAGGCTGCCCTCAGATCTGGCCCCACACCCAGACACAGTGACTGCTGGGTCAGCGCTCACTCGCAGTGGCGGGGATGGTCTAGGAGCAGCCCCTAGGCTAAGCAGCTGTGAAGCTTAGCAGTCAGCGCTGGAAGCAGCTTGCAAAGGGAATCCTTGCAAAGGGTCCTGGCAGCCTCCACCGCAGACATCCTCTCACCTGGGCATTACTAGGGTGAGGAAAGGGAGGCTTAGCGATGCTTCGAAGGAGGGTGGAGCGGGGAGTCAGGGAGGGTGCACAGACTGGGTGGAGGAGCTGCTCTGCTTTCTCAGGACCGGCCCTTTCCTGGACCTTTCTCTCCTGTGCTGTGCTCTGTGCTGATGGAAAATTCTCATAAAGCCAGGCTGGCCAGGCCAGGCTGGGCACCGCTGATGAATGCTCTGGCCCCTGGGGATGTGGGACGGAGGGGCATTGTGTCTGGGATCCTGGACCCTGGAGTTTCCAGGAGGTGGAGACAGAGTCTTGTCTCTACACCCAGGCTACTTAAGACAAATGACATGCTTTAGTCTCCTGCCTCTTTGCACAGTAGGGTTGATGGCATGTTGGAGTCAAAAGGCCTACCTGAGAGAGGTGGGAAAGTGAGGTAGGGCAGACCACCTGCACACACAACAGCCTGGACCTCTTGTTAAAGGGCCGTTTCTGATTAGAGGTGGGAGGGGGCTGCAATTTTGCAGTTATAACAAACCACGAGGTTGCTGGGCATAGCAGGGGTGCTGGACTGACACCTGGAGTCCACTTGCCCGCCCTCTCAACTCTGGTTTTCCCTGGTGATTCATCCCTCCCAGCCCCGCAACACACACACCATGGCCTCCAGGTGGAGCTGAGCCTCTTGGGGCGCATGTGCCCAGGCCAGGCCGTCCAACATGTGGCCCTCCCCAGATCTGGTGGAGCCACTGATCCAGCAACAAGCATCAACGGATTCTGGCCGAGGACAGTCAGCCCTGCAGCTGGTTCTGACTCTCAGGGAAGGAACTGCGCCTGGGCAAGCAGAAGGCAGAGCTGCTGCCTGCTCCTTCCTGCCCTGCGAGACAGGGAGGCAGCAGAGAGGGAGGGGGGCGGGTCCCGGCACCACGGTCAAGTCCCTGCCCTTCTCAGTTACAGATCCCACGGTTCCCCTTTAAGGTGTCAGTGGATCTGAGTTGAACGAGGTTCCTGCTTTGACTCACCCCAACCTGAGCCAGGTCTCCCAGGCCCTTGTCCGCGAGTTACCCCGACTCAGGACCCCCATCGGCTGATAGACACGACTGATGCAGACCCAGGTCTGAGTCGAAGAGCGAGGCATGGAAGGAAGGTTCGGGAATGAGCCCATGACCATGGGCCGTGACCAGGCCCAGCCCTCACCAGGGACAGGAGGGGAAATCACTCATCCAAGTCTTGGCAACCCGGCGGCAGGCCTAGCACAACACCACGCTCCAGCGCCTCCTGCACCAGGAGACCCCAGGCTGTGAAGCTGAAGCAGCGTGTCAGCGGCCCAGCCCGCCTTTGGTGGGAGACGCAGCAGGATACGGCCCTGCCTCTGCGTGGTCTCTGCAGTGCACGCGGTTTACACGCGTACTCACACGTACACGAGTCTCACAACCCGTGACGCAGGAGGAGCAGAGTCAGGAGAGGGACAGGACCGGCCAGGGCTCCCCGGTGGGGATGGGCTGGCACCCAGGTGTCCCAGCGCTCAGGGACCAGCCGAGGGAACCACCTCAAAGGTTCTCTGCAGTTCTGCCTGGCCGCAAGCTGAGCAAGCTGCGGGGCTTACTCCAAGGACGCCCTTATATCTATTACCCAAATCCAGTAGCAGTCATTAGCCAGCTGCGGGGAGCCCAAGCTGACTCACTGCTGTGACTTTGGAGTTCTGTGACCTTGAACGTAGCTTCCTCAAGGAGGGGGAAAATGAAGGAGGCCGAGGTAGAGGTTTCCCTACTCCCAGCTGAGCTCAAATGACCACTCCTCACACGAGCTGATGTCACGAAAACATTAATTTCCGTTAGTCAGCTCCGGCAGGCATCAGTGACCTAGGGAGACATCCAGCCTGGACGTAGCCCACAGCCCAGTAAAATGCACTCAGTGGGCACACCTTCCCCCCCACCTCCCACCCCGTGGCCTCCTGCCCTGGACCCATCGGCCAGTGGGCAGCTAATTCCTGGGTGTATGAGCCCAGCCTTGCTGTAGACCCTGCCAGGGTTCAAGAAGGACGCAGCCCTCACCTTCAGAGAGGCCCCCCCACCCCTCCACCCCAGCTGCCCCCATCACACACACACACAGAGGAAACTGGAGTGTAAGCCTGCACATACCTCTCATGGGCGAGATGGTGTGTTAACACAGAGACTGTTCCAAGGAGGGAGGAGTGTGTGCTAGGTGGTTCTGGAAGGCAGGCCTGGCGGAGAAGAGGGCTTAGGAGGGCGGAGCGGAGGTGGGCGGAGGGGCACAGGTCAGACCGGCACCAGGGGAGGCGGAAGATGAGCAGAGCAGGGGCATCTGCGAGGGTCCCCCCAGGTGAGCCAAGAACCCAAGTGAGGGGACTTCCAGAAGCATGGGGCCTTGTTCTCTCACCCCCACAGAGTGGCCTGTTATCCCAGAAGCTGGCGCATGGCAGGCGGTCGGTAAGAATCCATGTGCAAATTGCACCAGAGACCCATGGGGCCCCCAACAACCCTGACTGAACCCCAGCTCAGCCCTGGGAAACCCCCACCCCCACCTCAACACAACTCCCCCATGCCCCGGCACTCACATCCCTGGGATTTGACCTGCATGTCATAACTAAAGGCCTCTCCCACCCCCGAGGGTTTCACTCTCCATAACCCACCTTACAAAGTCTGGTTGTCCCCAGAGCCCCAGCCGGGCCATAGTCGGTCCCCCCTTTCTGAGGGGCAGTCCACTCTGGGGAGGCCAGGGAGCTCCAGGCCAGGTGTGAAGCCCAGAGGAGCCCTCGCCCTGCGGCTGGCCCCAGCCTCGCCCTCCTCTTGTTCCTCTGTGCCCTGCGGACACCCGGAAACTTGTCTGCCAGCCTCTCTCACTGCCCGGAGCCGGCGGGCACCAGCAGGGAGGTGCCACTTCCTCCCCAGCCTCCCTCCTCGCCCTCTCCGCATCATGCCGAGCCAGCACTCAGGAAGCCAGAACAAGCTGCCCCAAACCAGAGGAGAGCAGAGCGGCGCCCCCAAGCTTCCCGATGCTGACGGCGGCTGGGGAAGGAAACTGAGGCTCCGGACGCGCCGGCTGTGGGCTGTGGGAGAACAGAATGACTATTTGGGGTCCCTCCTCAGAACTCTTTATTCCTGAAAAGGGAAGGAAGGTCGATGGGCACAGAATGGGGGAAACAAAATGTGACTCAAACGAAGACCCTGACCCAGGACTCTGTGTCAGCTCAGGAAGGAGCAGCGGGCTAGCCCCAGGGCCCAGGGATCTCGGCCTGGAGTCCCGGAGCTCCTGGAATCCCTCGTAGATTCTGCATCCCCGTGAGTATGTGCGTCTTCCTGGGGAGAAGGTTCATAACCTTTGCCATCTTGCCAGAGGGCTTCGTGAGCCCAAAAGTGTGAAGAAACCACTGCCCCGAAAGGAGAGGGGAGCCTGCAGGCGTGCTCATCCCAGGGGGCTGGTCTTGCCTCTGGAGCCAGGTGTCTGCTTCCACTCGCTGGGTCCTCCCCAGCAGCTCACTTCCTGTCTCTGGTGGGCCAGGCGGGAGTACAGAAGTGGGTTCCCCACACAGGCACCATCGCTGCTACCACAGGAGAGGCCGGGCAGCCAGAAACCACCTCTTCTCTGGTTGTAATTCCCAGCAGGCCTGGGGAGTTTTTCCGCCAAGGCACAAAGTCTGTCTCCAATTCCAGGCTCCATCGGACCCTCTGCCTTCACCTCCCGAAGTAGGTCTTCTTAGGGGACGTGTCCTCATGTTGGGGCACAGGCCCAAGGCCCCAATCCGAGTCTCTGTGTCAGAGGTGCCCTGCACACTGCCCAGAGCTCCTGACCATTCCACATCTGTGCATAAAGACAAAGAGACCAGGGTCAGGTCTGGGGTGGAACATGGCTCCGCCCAGCCTCCCCGCTCAGCCAGGGCTAGGAGGGAGCAGTCATGGGCCCCCTGCACCCAGTCCAGGGTTTTGCATCCTCTTAGCCCCTACCAAGCACCCCAGGATTATAATCCCATTTACCAATGAGACATCGTGTGTTCAGGGTACTTGGTGACTTGGTTCCAGATGTCCCAGGTCCCGACTTAATCTCTTAATCTCCACCACTAAGCACTAGTCCACATTGCAACAGCCACCTACGGGTGGCAGGCAGAGGACAACTGATCCCTGAGAAGCCACATGGCTCTAAGGAAAGGCAGGAGGGCAGAGACGGGTCTCCAACACTGAGCACCAGCCTGGGTATGGAGCAAGGGCCCTGTGGAGGCAGGTCCTCTCCCAGCCCCCAGCTGCCTTCTTCCCAACCCACCACCCAGGAGGCCACGTCCCCTGCAGACACTCATATCTCCCACCAATGCCCCTGCCCATGCTCCTACTACATGGTCCCACTTCCTCAAAGCCCCATTTTTCCCACCTGTAGGAGCATCTCTTAATGATGGTACAGGAGAGATACAGGGTCTTGGGGTCCAGAATCCAAAATGAGGCCCAGGCTTGCACTGCTGCACCAGTAACTCCTGTGTGTGACTCAGGGCCAGCCTGAGGGAGCCTCACTTTTCTTGTCAACCACATGGCGGAGAAGCCCAAGCATCAGCCTGGAATCTGAGGCCTGGGGGACAGGTCATGGCTCACCCCTTTCTCATTGCATGACTTTGGCCAGTCCTCTCGGGGGACCTCAATTCTCTTGCCCAGACGACCCCAGGACCCCGGCCCTACTTCCATCTCTCCTCCATGCTTCCAGTTGTCCTTGAACTGTACTTGCGCTCACTGGGCTCTTTCCATTAAACATATTGGTGTCCCTTCTCCCTGCCACAAATCCTATGTAGAGCAAATGTAAGCCTCCAAGTTCAGACGCCCGCCTTAGAAACCTTCCACACTCTATGGAAGGTTCCATGTTCCCTATGAGTCCCCAGGACCCAGCTCAAACCATCAAATTGTCTTGGGTGTCACCGGTCACCTCCCCACCCCCCAGAACATTTTCAGTCTGTCCCCTACGGTAGCCAGCATCACCCTGTATGAGCACCCCAGGGACAGGGCTGTGCTCCTCCCAAGGACCCCACTCAGCAGACGGCTTGGCACACTGGGGCACTCAATTAATGATGTCACCCCCTCTTATCTGCTAAACTTAACAGTCCTCAGAACATCTCTGGGAGGAGGAGGCCTTCCTCATCTTTAGCCCCTACTTATAGATAAGCAAACTGTGTCGTGAAGTGAAATGGCTTCTCAAAGGTACTAAATAAGAAGCACTTGTGCCAGGAGACCCTGGGACTGGGGGAAGCCTGAGGATTGTGGACAGTATCCTCTCCAGGTGACTTTCAATTCTGGCATTCAGGGAATGAGGATCTAGTAAGAAGACAGTCCTACGCCTAGAAGCCCTGTGTGCCCCACCTTCCCCACGTGACCCCCAACAAGACCGAGAGGGCTCTGGCCAGTGCTAAGTCTCACCTGCTCTAAGCTGGGTGTGCCTGTGGAGGAAAACCAACACTGGGCCCCAAAGCAGCCAGGTGCAGCCACCCGCAGGGTCCTGGAGGATGAGCGGAAGGAGGCGGCCCAAGCCCTGCAGCGGCCCACTCCTTTTGAGACGCCCCCCAAGCCAGCCCTCACGGTCTCCCAGGATCCCATCCAGAGAGGGGGCCCCAGCCCAGCGGCATCTCCAGGGGTCACAGATGCGGCTCTGCGGCGGGAAACAGTCGGCGGCGGCGGCAGGTTCTGCGCGCATCAGAGCACGCGGCCTAAATGGGCCGCCTGGCCCTCGGGCCCGTGGCCGTGGCTGCGCTGGTGGGTCTTGAGTGAGCCCTCGCGCGCGAAGCTCTTGCCACAGCGGGCGCAAAAGTATGGCCTGCGCTCCCCGAAGACGCCGGGGCGGCGTGGGTGCGGCGCGGGCATGCGCGCGTGGGTGCGCTGATGGTTGAGCAGGAAGCGCGGCTCGCGGAAGCAGCGGCCGCACTGCGCGCACTGGTGCGGCTTCTCGCCGCTGTGGATGCGCTGGTGCGTGAGCAGGTTCTGCTTGAGGCTGAAGCAGCGCCCGCACTCGGGGCAGGGGAAGGGCCGCTCGCCCGTGTGGGTGCGCTGATGCACCTCCAGGTTGTGCTTGACGCTGAAGGCCTTGCCGCACTCCGGGCACACGAAGGCGGCTGCGCGGCCCGCCCCGGCGTGCGCCTTCTGGTGCCGCACCAGGCTGGGCTGCTGGGCGAAGGTCTGGCCACACAGCAGGCAGCGGTGCGGCTGCTCCTCCGCCGGGTGGTGGATGACCAGGCCTCGATCGTCCCCCAGGCCCTCCTCCCCGTCCCCCGCAGGGGACCCGCCCCCGGAGGATGCCAGCTCGGTCATGGGCACGTCTGGCTGCAATCACCAGCCCCTGAGGAGGCAGAAGCAGAGAGAGGAGTCAGAGATCGGCCAGCCCCCAGCTTCAGTGCCCATCACTCCCCAGTCCTGTTCGAGCCAGTGACCCCCTGCTGGAATGTCCTTCTTTCTTCTCTACCCCTTAATCACATCCTACCCCTCCTTCAAGCCCTCCTGCTAGAAGCCTTCCTTGACCCTTCCAGCTTCTTTTGAGCCACGTGACCCAACCCTGTGACCCTCATGCATCACACAGCACACGGGGTGGTCATGCCACCTCGGTCTCCCTAATCTGTGAGCATCTTAAGGACAGACCTGCTTCCTTTTATGACCCACATCAAACGCTGTGCCTGCCACACAAGGCATGGAATAAATGCTGATGAGTAATACTCAGGGGCTTCCAGTCTTATAAATTGTCCTGAACCCCGGGTACGCCTTATCCCTCCAACCAAAGTGTCAAGGAGGAGGGGAGGGACAGACATCCCCAATCTGGAGGGAAGGGTGGGGTTGACAGTGGTTTAAAGATATTTTTGCAAAGAAGAAACAAAACAAAAGCCCCGTAAACTTGAAAGTAACCTCAGTTAAACATTAAAGGCAGCAGCTCTTTGTTTATCAAAATGAGGCATGCCTGTAAAAGGTTTGCAAGTCACTGAACCACAGCGTGAGCTCGCAGGGGGCGGGTCTCAGCTTGATTCCTCTTGGCATCCTCCCAGGAAAGCCTGGCCCAAGGCTGAGGAACACTCAGCTCAACAAACAGCCCCAAGTTCAGTTCCATCTCGTTCACGCTGCTTCTCCTAAGGATCCTCTTGCCCACAACAGCCCCGAGGAAGGGGCAGGCTTATTGAATCCCAGTTTATAGATGGGGAAACTGAGGCTCAGTGAGGTCGACTTACTTGCCCAAGGTCGCCCAGCAAGGTGAACCGGGACTAGGTTGTAAATTTCCTCATTATCAAAAGTTCTTCTCAAGGTACTAGCTGCTCACCAGCTAAGTGCCCCTCAAAACACACATACAGAAGACCACCACTCTCCTGGCCACCACAGGTCATCAGGACCCAAAGGACCACTGCTTCTGTGGGGCGCTGTCTGTGGCCAGCACCCTCACGCCTCCCCAAATCCTGGGCTCCAGCCCCTGCAGAGCACTGAGGCTTGCTTCAGGGGGTCGAGCTGACCTCCCCCCCATGCTATTCCCCGCCCCTATCAGGGAAGCCTCCTGGCCCTTCACCTGGACCTCCATGCAGGCCTTCTCCACACTTGCAGATCTCCCTGCTTACCACCGCCTCAGCGGACCTACCAGCAGAGTGGGGTCCCAGAGGCACCCCCTCTGTCTCCCCCTGCCCTCAGGCCCCCGGTGGAACACCACTCACCCCGGGGAAGGGGACAAGGACTACTTGCAACAGACCCCACCCCCAACTCTTTCCCCAGGCAGCTGCACGGATGTTTGCAAAGACAGATCATCTCTGTCCCCTTGGGCCAATCTCAGCCTGGCCTTGTCTCTGAGCCGCCTCCCCACTCCCCCAGCTATACCCCTGGTCGAGGGCCCCGCCCGCCGAGAGGGTCTCAGGCCACGGTCCCCAGTCTTTCCGGTGGCAAGTTCCTCCATCCCATCCCGCACTCACAGCCCAGGCGGCGCCCCAGGTCCTTCGGCCTCCAGCAGTGGCTCTTTCCTCGAGTCTGCGCTGCTCAAAGCAAATACGGTAACTCTCCGCAACGCCTCCGGGGGCCCCTTCTCCTTCACCCCCAGAAAGACGGCCAGCCTCCAGCACCGCTCTTATCAGATCGCAGAGTGAATTCGAAGAGCTGACCCCACCCACCCGAACCCCCGCACACAACCTTGCCAGCTCCTGGGGCCAGAGCGAGATCCTGGAGAAATATGGTAAACTCTGCGTCGCAACCCCACCCCCACGAAAATATGTAGGCCTCCCACTCTGCTGCAGCAACCCACCCCATTCCGCTGCAAACCCTGGCTCCCTTAGGGAATTTGTGCAACCCACCCCGCTCCCGCAACGCCGGGGGTAAGGGGCGGGGGGGAACCACGCCACCCCGGATAAATACGTAATTAAGTCGCGGCGCTCGCCACTCCCGGAAAGGGTCTGCGCGGCTCTCGGCAAATACGGTAGCGCGCCCGCAGTGACCCGCCCCCAAGGGTCCGACACCGGCCTGGGTAAATACGGTAATCTCCCTCCACGGCCTCCGCCCCGGACCCGGCTCGGGACTCGCGAGGCGCCGCCTCCCCGCAGCCCGCCGCTCCTTCGCAGCGCCGCAGCCGCCAACGTCGCCGCAGCCGCACAGCAGCCCCGTGAGGCTGGGAGGTCTAACTCGCACCGAGGAGGGCTGTGAGCGCGGCTCCCGCCAGGGGCAATACAAGGAACCAGGCGAGGGGCCGGGGTGGGGGCTATCAGGACGCCCAGGCGGGCGGATCGCCCCGGGTCCCCTTGTCCCAGCCATTCCCGGTTCAGGATTCCCCGAGGCCCACCCGATTCAGCAGTTAGAGCCGCAGCCTCGCCTCCCTCATCCTACGGCTGTGTGCTTGGTCGCTCAGTCGTGTCCGACTTTTTGTGACCCCATCCATGGACTGTAGCCCACCAGGCTCCTCCGTCCATGGAGCTTCTCCAGGCAAGAATACTGGACTGGGTTGCCATTCCCTTCTCCAGGGGGTCTTCCCCCACCCAGGGATTGAACCAGGGTCTCCCGCAGTGCAGGTGGATTCTTTACTCTCTGAGCCACCAGGGAAGCCGAGCTACCCTAGTCAGGCCCACAGACTGGCCCCAGCGCCTGGGAAGCCGGGTCTGGGGGCACTGGAGGGACAAAGCCTTTCCTTGCAAGAGAGAGAAAGGTGTGAACGCAGAAAGCTGCCCCACCCCACCCCCACCCCCACCCCCGGGGAACCTTTCTGAGCGGGGGCTTCATAGGTGGGAGACAGAGCCCAGTCTACCATCACGTTATGCCATCAGGACGACTGGATGACTGGGAGGAATAGAAGAGACACTTATTCCCCTGCTATCCCATCCTTCCCACAAAGGAAGCCATTACAGTCAAGCTAAAGATAACCCACGCAAGAGTCACTTGTAACACCCCAGGGAGGCAGCTGGTGTGGACAGAGCTGGGCTGAATTCCAGCTTCCAAATGTCACTTAATAATACACCTTACCTAGACATTACTTCTCTCATTACAAAGCCCTTTCCCATGTATTATCTTGTGGGAGCCTTTCAATAACCAGTGCCAGCTGACCTATACAAGTGTTATTATCCCATTTCATAGATGGGAAAATAAAATAAAATTGAAACACAGAGAGGCTCTGCCAACACCCCACCCCTGCCTCTCCCCGTCCCCCCTTCCCCACTGCTCCACGTGGCAGAGTCCAGGTGGAAAGGCAGGCCCAGCTCCCTCTCCTTGGCATCACCCTGGTCCCTCAGCGGAGAAACAGAAGCAGTGTGCTGACCGGGATCAGAAGGAATAATCTCATCCCAAAGGGGAAAATACCTCCAAATTTACATTTTACAGATGAAGTAACTGAGGCTGGAGAAGGAAAATTATTTTTTAAATTAAAAGTGCTAAAGGAACATTCTGGGTTTCCCAGATGGCACTAGCGGTAAAGAACCCCGTCTGCCAGTGCAGGAGACATAAGAGACTCAGGTTTAATCCCTGGGTCAGGAAGATCCCCTGGAGGAGGACAAGGCAACTCACTCCAGTATATTCTTGCCTGGAGAATCCCATGGACAGAGGAGCCTGGTGGCATGGCGGGGAGCTGTCTCTTATACACATCTCCTTATCCCTCCAACCAAAGTGTCAAGGAGGAGGGGAGGGACAGACATCCCCAATCTGGAGGGAAGGGTGGGGTTGACAGTGGTTTAAAGATATTTTTGAAGATGTGTATAAGAGACAGCAATACTGAAGTGACTTAGCATGCATGCATGCATGCACGCAGAGGAATATCATTTGGCCCTTTCCACCCTGGCCCTCTGTAGCTGCCGGGTGGATAAAACTGCTAGGATTCCGGAAGGTCCAGTCAGGGCTCCTTACAGCAGACAGTGGATATGGCTGTTGGGGTGGCAACATCCCTGATGAAGGCTTCTGGGAGGCACGAGCCCCCCAGCCTCAGGAGGTGGCCCCCACAGCCCTGCAGGCACCCAAAGTCCCTTCCAGGGCCTAGGAAATGAATTCCAGGTGGGGGTCCATCTGGGAGTAAAACCAATCCCTCACTCCTGACACCAGCTTTCACAGCTTACCCCGTGGACCAGTTCATCTGAGCAGGTCCCCCCTTGGGTCACTTTCAGCCTCTGAAGGACCCACCCCATCCATGCTGCTCCGGTAGCCCCTCACTGAGGTTTGTGGAGCTCCCCAGAGGAGACATCCCAAGGAGACTGCTATTTCAAATCGTCAGTGGTGGGGTGGGGGAGGAATTCTGGGAAAGCCAAAGACGTGAAGCCACCAGGGTAGATGTTTACTCCAGAGCCAAGTGTAGATCTTCCATGGTATTGACAAAAGGACCCTCTAACCACTGACGATAACCCACACCCACACCCCACCTGGCCCGTGGAGCTTGGTTCGTGAACAGCCACGCCACCCAGCTCTCTTTGGTTGCAAACATCACCTGCTAGAGCGACCAGCTTTCATCTCTCCCACAGGCTACAGGAGAAATGGGAACACTTAGGAACGACCATATTTCTCAAAAGCAAAATAATATACCTGAGGACATCACCCTTATTTTTAGCAGCTGTGCCATATTTCCGGGTAAGCTACACCAGCATAGAAAGGGAAGGAACACAGCCGCGGGGGTTGGGGGAGGCAGACACCACCACCTAAAACTCGTTGCTCTCAGTGAAATGCCCAGGGCTCCGGGAAGCCTCCTTCCTCGGCCAAGCCTCCTTCCTCGGCCCTGCCTGTGTGGGTGATTTCTGCTGACTCACTTCACTTCTCTGGTTTCATACACATACGCCCCCGCACTCATCTCCCTCCCGCTGCCGTTGGCACGTGCTGTCGTGAGCACAATAGAATGACAGCGAGGAAGTATTCTGCAAACACAGTCACGCTTCTCCGTCCAGGCAGGGCCAGAGGCTGGCATGGAGATCCCCACCACTCCGCGAGGCTCAGGTGACTGCTGGACTCTAGACCCTAAAAAAAAGGCCCGGGCTGCTCACAGCCAAGAAGAGCTGGCCTGTGAGCCCCCTCTGGGTAGAGGCATGTCCAGCTCAGCTGAGTGCTGCCCAGGGCCCTGTAGTCCCTCCCTCCCCCACCCCCGGGGCACACTGGCTGGACCAGCGACCCCCGTGACTTCCCTGGACACGTGTGCGCCCTCGCAGAGGTCAGCCTGGTCATCCTCCGGCTCCCCCAGCTCTGGGCTGCAGCCCCAGCGCTTCTGCACTCAGTTCGGTGACCACGCCACCAGTCTCCATCAGCTCATCCCATCTCCCCAGACTGGACGGTGATCCCTAACCTCCCTCTCCAAGGGGACTTAGCTCACTTTGGTTTTCCCACCAGCTCATGAGCTTCAAAGGGCAGGGACTGTGTTCTCAACATCTCTGTATCCCGAGAGCCCAGCATATCATAGACCCTCAATCAGTGTCTGTTGAATGAATGGATGCATGTCTGCCAATTACACCTGGGGGTGGGGTGGGGTGGCCCACGGCCAGCAGGTGTGCTGATGTGATGTGTAAGGGGTGAGGGACTCAGGCAAGTTACAGCCCCAGCCACGACTCCAAAGGCCAGGAGGCACTGTGAGATGATGGTGCTGTGGGACTCGGGGCACGAGTTCTAATCTGATCCCATGTTCTTTTTCCTTGAAATTAAAACCCAAGATGTGACGTAGGACATCCATTCGACCCCTAAGCTTGCAGCCTGCTTGATACCAGCTAATTTCTATGGCAACTGAGCTCTGTTCGGGGAAAATGTTTTCTTCTCTTTCCATGGTACGACTTCCATTTCTACAAATGCAGTGCAAGTAGCCAGACATGGAGGTTCATTTTTTAAGTGACAACAGCAATCATTTATTGACTGAGTGCTGTGTACCAGGAACCCACAGTACATACTCTACCTAGGTGACTTGCCCAAGGTCCCACAGCTTACATGGTTAAGGCCAGAATTTAGCCCCAGAACAGAATCTATCCACTATTCCTAACAACAAAAGAAAGCTCTTTTTAGACTGGGGTGAGAGATGGGGGCAAGAGAAAACATTTCTACTTCTTCTCAATAGGAGCATTATTCATCGGGCTGTACTGTCCAATAGCCACATGTGGCTCTTTACATTGAAATTAACTAAAATCAAATAAAATGGAAAATTCATGTTTTCTGAGGTCCTCCACCCCACCAGCTACAGTTAAGTGCTCCACAACCACACGTGGCTGATAGCCATGGCTTGGGCGGCACAGATGTACGACATTTCATCATCACAGAAACTTCTGAATGGCACTGGTCTAGGGCCCCTCCCCCTCCAGATCTGGGAGACTCTGGTCTCTTTTTAACCCAAAGATCAACCTATGCTGGGATCATTCGTTTCCTTCTGTCTGCTGGGATCAGGTAAAAGCCTACTGTTTTCAGCCCCAAGGACTCCTCTTGCCAAAAGGTCAAGGCTATTTCTTAAGCAAACCCAGACTACTTTAAAAAAGTAAAAAGCTCAGCAGAGGCTCCGCTCCTGCCGTGCACTCCCTGCCAAGTCCCTGCTGGTTCGCCCTTCTCCCCTGGTCCCGGGACTGCTCCCTGGGGCTGGGCAGTGAGGAACCACACTCTCCCAAGAGGGCTGCCATCTGGCCGGCTGAGTCGAAGCTCATGCTGCCTGCCGAGGACAAGCATTTGCCCAGTACCTAAGTCATTTGTCATAACTCCCAGCCTGCTCCTAACAAAGGACACAAGGATGCTGTAGGCAGCGCCTGGAACTCCACCCCACCAAGCTCATCCGGTGTGTTGGAAGCTTGGCCCCGGGTCCCCACTGCAGACTTGCACTTACCTGGCTGTGGATAGGCTATAAATAAGTCTTTGAAGATCCTGATTTATTTACTCATGGTTGTTTTCTGTTCCCCCACGCAAGCCTTTAATCTCAGCATGCTCTGGAACATTTTGAACTGTAAAACACGAGGCCAGGTCTGACCTTCTTGTCTTTGATTTTATGGCGTGCCTCTTCCTAAATTTTCTCTGACCTAGTTTATTTTTAAATGAAAGGGAATTAAAAATTGAAGCTGACGATGCCAGACCTCCCTCGGAGAAGCCTGAGCCTTGTGAAGGTGGAAGAGGTTGAGGCTAACAGGAAGTCTAGGACCTACCATCCACTGGCAAGGGGACTTGGTGAACTAGTCCCACCATCCCCACCCCCTCCCCCATATCTCTGTCCTGCCCGGTTCACAGCTCACAGTGAGATGGTGAACAAGAAAACCTTGTTGGGAGAGCCAGGGCTGGGAATTATTTGTTGAAGAATTAACTGTATATAGATTGTTCCAAGCTATGTATCAAAATGAACTCCTCGAGAGCAGAGACTGTGACTGCTGTAGACTGAACTATGTTCTCCAAATTTGTATATTGAATTCCTAACCCCCAGTATGATGGCATCTGGAGATGGAGCCTTTGGGAGGCAATAGGAATTAGGTTTAGACAAAGTTGCTCCAATACTTAGGCCACCTGATGCGAAGAGCCGACTCATTAGAAAAGACCCTGATGCTGGGAAAGATTGAAAGCAGGAGGAAAAGGGGACGACAGAGGATGAAATGGTTGGATGGCATCACTGACTCAATGGACATGAATTTGAGCAAGCTCTGGGAGATAGTGAAGGACAGGGAAGCCTGGCAAGCTGCAGTCCATGGAGTTGCAAAGAGTGGGACACGACTGAGCGACTGAACATCAACAAGTTGCGCGAGTGAGGTCCACCTGGTGAGATGAGTGTCTAAGAAGAGGAAGGGAGAGACCAGGTCCTCCCTCTCTTTACTTTTCCCTCTCCCCCTCCGTCCCACCACGTGAGGACACCAAGAAAAGGCGGTTGTCTGCAAGCCAGAAAGCAGGCCCTCACCAGGAAAAGAACCTGCCATCTCCTTCATCTTGGACTTCCAGCCTCCCAGACTGAGAGAAGTGCATGTCGATCATTGAAACGCCTAGCTCGAAGACAGTGGCTCTTCATCACAGCGTCCCTGAAGTCTAGCACAGTGCCTGGCACACTGGAGGCTTGTTTAGGAAATCAGTGACCTGGTCAATGGGACCTGCACCTCAGTTACTCTTGGCCTGATGGACTTGGTCCTGTCCCCATGGTGACCCAGAGCACCCATTTGTGAGGGGGTGGTCACCTGGGGTCAGTGAACAGGCTTTTATCCTCATGACGTTGGTAGCCAGGGGTGGGGGGAGGAGGCAGTGGATGGGGTGCTGCAACCAGACTAACCCCAAATCCTACCAATAAAGCTGTTTGATTGATCTGATCATCAAACACAGGACATTTGTGAATGGTAACACATTCATTGTACAGAAACTCCTACCCAGCTGATCTCTTCAGTATCACAGACATGGTACCTCTGGGATGCTTCCTGGAGGAGGAGGGCTTGCATGAGTTGGCCTCAGGATTTGAGGAAGCGAGTTCCCCATCATTAAAGTGGGTTTTGATGGGATCCCGGGCGCCTGATTTCCCTGAGCAGGGCAGGCTGGGGGAGGCACTGCAGGAGAAGAGCAGGACATCACAGGGACACAGCAGAGCCCCTGGGCTGGGGAGGGCCAAAGAGCCTGCCCAGGAAAACCCTTCTGACTTGGCCTCCAGCTGGTCCTCAGAGCTGAACTCTGGATGGACACACCTCACCCATTCATGAGGTTTCACACAGCGTGGTTTGCGATCAAAGGCCGGGACCACGAGTCAGCAGCCCTGGCTGCACATTAACCATCCCCAGCATTGTGTTACCCAGGGAAGCTGGATCACCTCCATGTCTTTTTGTGATGCTCCTGCCAGATGAAAGGGATTAAATAAAACCTGAAAAGAGGGGTGGCCAGAAGCCAGGGTGACCGCACAGATACCAGAGAAGGTCACACTTGTCTTAGTTCAAGGGAGAACCTGGCAGGCCCCTGGGAGGCAGGAAGGCAGAGCTCCTACTACAGAATCATCCTAGGGTCCCCCTTTTCCCTCCCACTTCCCAGCTACCCAACCCTGGTACCCCCATACCCACCCCCTCTGCAATTCCCTCCTCTCCCACGTGAGAATACGTGGTCCAAGGCCACAGTTGGGCTGGAGCCCTGGGTTCTCTGTTAGCACTAGGGCCCCAGATGACTCTGCTTTTGGAAGGGTGTGAGCGGTGACCTCGAGGGGGCTAGAGGTTGAGGGGGTTATGTGGGAAGCGATCAAATTGTCTCAGAGAGGGGAAGGGGGAAGAGAATCCTGCCCTCCACCCCCAGCAAGAACTGGCCACTAGGACTGGCTGCCCCCGGCCGGGATGGGGGACAAATGGATCCCTCTGAGCACACAGGGACCCGGAGTTCCAGAGGGCAGCTTAGAGAGGACAAGGAGACCACGTGAGGCAGGCAGCCCTTCATTTCTCTCTTCTGCGACTTCAGCATCAATAAGGGTCCCAGGTAGCGCCCACTGAGCGGGAGCAGCACGTTGGGTGCTCTCCCCCTGCAGGGCCCTCCCCAAGGAACCAAACCCCAGTGAGACCACCCTCTGAGTCCCAGCTGTGACCATCACACACACACAACCCAGTCCTAGGCTCAGGCCACCCACGATAGCACCCAGGGCAGCGGGGTACTCAGGGTTGAGGGTCACCAAGCCATTCACGCCTTCCTAACACATGTATTGAGTGGCCATTAAGTGCTGGGCGCTGGCTTCGCCCTGGGGACATGCTTGCCCCTCCCCAGCTGCAGCTTCTAGCTCCCATCTGGGTATCGCTCAATCTGTTGAGACTCCTCCCCAGTGATGGACCCTGGACGGCCACAGCTGACCAGTCCAGACTTGGGCCATCTCACCCAGGGCCTCCGACAGCCCCCTCATTCAATGCCTGAGAGCTGGGGTCCCACCTCCCAGGAAGGACACATCCAGGCTCCACAGTGCGGGATGTGATCTTATTTCTGCCTTCGGCCCTTCCCAGGACTTTTCCCGATCCCCTTTTTGGGATGCTCCAGGAATTTGTTGTCAGGTCTCGGAGCCTTGAGGAAGGCACCTTTGGAGAGGGTCTCAGCCCCTACAGTTCTAAGCGCCACCATTCCTGGTCAGTCGCCCACAAGCACCAGGCAAGCCTCCTCCCACCCCGCCCACGGGCCTGCATTGGTCCAGCCTCACTAGAGCGCATCTCCCTTGGCGCTGAGGGTGGGCGCCAGAGCCCCCAGGTGAACGCGCTGGTGCTTGAGCAGGTGCTGCTTCTGGCTGAAGCCGCGGCCGCAGGAAGCGCACAGGTAGGGCCGCTCGCCCGTGTGGTTGCGCCGGTGGCGCGTCAGGTTGGGCTTCTGGCTGAAGCGGCGGCCGCACTCGGGACATGGGTAAGGCCGCTCGCCCGTGTGGATGCGCTGGTGGATGGTGAGCGCCGACCACCACGAGAAGCTCTTGCCGCACTCGTTGCAGATGAACTGGCGTGGCTCACCTGGCGCCCCGGCCCGCGCCCGGCCCCACGGCAGGTCCCCGGGTCCCCGAGCGGGCGCGGGGCCCCGGGGCAGCGGCGACAGGCCAGG
>SJYT01054151.1:62170-72981 GCA_006410635.1 Cephalophus harveyi
GGCCGCTCGCCCGTGTGGTTGCGCCGGTGGCGCGTCAGGTTGGGCTTCTGGCTGAAGCGGCGGCCGCACTCGGGACATGGGTAAGGCCGCTCGCCCGTGTGGATGCGCTGGTGGATGGTGAGCGCCGACCACCACGAGAAGCTCTTGCCGCACTCGTTGCAGATGAACTGGCGTGGCTCGCCGGGGACGGCGGGCCGGGCCCCGGGCGGGCGCCACCAGCCCTGGCCGAGCCCCAGCCAAGCCCACTCGGGGCGCCCCCGCTGGGGCCCCAGCCGCGGGCGCCGGCCCCGGGGGACTGCGGTGTCCCGCCGCAGCGCCTGCAACCCGGTGCGGGGGCCCTGGCCGTCCCGCGCGTGCGCGCGCTGGTGGATGCGCAGGCCCACCTGGTGGCGGAAGCAGCGCGCACACTCGGGGCACGGGTGGGTGGCGGGCCGGGAGTGGGTCTTCTGGTGCTTGAGCAGGTGCTGCTTCTGGCTGAAGCACCGGGCGCACTCGGGGCAGCAGAAAGGCCGCTCGCCCGTGTGGTGCCTCTGGTGGCGCGCCAGGTTTGGCTTCTGGCTGAAGCTCTTGCCGCACTTGCCGCATGGGTACGGCTTCTCGCCCGTGTGCGTGCGCTGGTGGATCTTCAGCGACGACCACCAGCTGAACCTCTTCCCGCAGTCCGGGCACACGAAGTGACCCTCGCCAGCAGCAAGAGCCGGGCTCAGGGGGCCGGGGGCCGCCCTTGGAGCCCGGCCTGCCGGCCCCACGTCCTGCTCAGAGGGGGGTGCCCACCTTGGACCCCCAGTCTCGTCCGGGCGCCCCCAGGCTCGAGACTTCCCCGCCGCTGTCTGGCATGGCAGGGGGATCCGACGGGGCCGGAAAATGTTCTCCTTATCCTTCTGCGAAAGCGCGGCCTGCGTCTGCAGCAGCCACTCGGGCTTCTCCTGCTTGATCTTCATCACCAGCCCATCTCCTGCCGGAGGCAAAGGGAGAGAAGTCAGGGAGAGTCATTCGGTGGGTGCTGTGCTCCTGAGGTGGAGGGGAAGGGCGGGTGGGGGGCAGGGAGCATCAGGAGGGTAGGGCAGGGTAGAAAATGGGACAGGCGAAAAGATGCAGACGGAATATAGTAAAGGGAGAAGAGGAAATGGGGGAAAGGAGAGAGCAGGGAAGGTGGGAAGGACAATAAAGTCAGAGGAGTTGGAGTGTGCAGGAGGGCAGAGAAGAAAGAAACGGTGAGTGTCGCAGGTGCCAAGCGCATCGCTGCCCGCCTCCTCTACCCTGAGGCCCAGGAGACGCAAAGAAGATAAAGAAGCCAACCCAGGGGAGTCTTCCAACTCAGGGAGCAAGCAGAAAGTGGCCAAGTTTCAAAACATCTGGTTCTCGTCCTAAGAGGATGGACGAGCTGGGCGCTTGCTGGGTGAGTGCATGCTCAGTCCCCCAGAGGCTGGGCAACCAAGCCCGGCATCGCTGCCAGGCGGCTCCCGGGCAGCACTGTGGTGCATGATCACCTCACCCGCTTGGTAACTTCTTCCTTCAACAAAACCAAGAACAAGAAAGCCAGCCAGAAAGCTCTCAGCACCCAGAACAGGTTAAGTGTTGCCTTGTCCTGTACTAAAGGAAGCCTGCACACCAGCGGCACACTCTGTTGCTAACCCACCCTTTAGACTAGACTCAGGTCTGCCGGGAACTATGCTTCCAGGCTCCTGGACATAAGTCATGATGGAAAAGGTCTGCTATAGACACCACATATACAGGCTATCTGAATTCCATTTATACAGAGGTCAAAAGCTGGCAACTAAAGGATGAGTTAGAGTTAAGAGTGATGCCCCTGACAGAGGGTGCTGTGGTTGGAAGGGGGCCTGGGGCACTTCTGGGGTGGATATATATAGATATATACATATCCATATATATGTATATACATATATATTCTGTGTTTTCTGTGTGTATATATATGCTGCTGCTAAGTCGCTTCAGTCGTGTCCGACTCTGTGCGACCCCGTAGACGGCAGCCCACCAGGCTCCTCTGTCCATGGGATTTTTCAGGCAAGAGCACTGGAGTGGGGTGCCATTGCCTTCTCCTGTATATACATATATATATATGTTCTCCTTGTGGATCACATAGGCATGTTCACTTTTGAGAATTTACAGAGTCCAAAACCTGTGCACTTTTCTGTGTGTTATATGTCAATAAAAAGTTTATGACCTATAAAAATAGATGAAACAGGGACTGCCCAGGCAGTTGAGTAGTTAGGACTCCATGCTGCCAAAGCAGCAGGTGTGGGTTTGATCCCCAGGCAAGGAACTAATATTTCACAGGCTGTGCAGCCAAAAAAAAAAAAAAGTTGAAAAAAAAAATAACTGTGAACAAAGGAGAGAAACCCTAAACAACAGGTGCCCATATTAAAAAGACAGTGACGCAAACCCAAAGGAAGTAAGAGGAAAGAATTAATACAGACAAAAGCAGAGATTACAGGAAAGAGGGAACATAAATATACAGAAAGGATTCTGATGAATCCCCAAAACCTATGTATAGACGTATCAAGTTTTTTTAGACATATCAATTTGAAAAACCTATCAATTGAAAACCAATTTGTAAAATGGATGATTTTGTGATAAAATAAATTAACAAAACTGACTCAAGACGAGGTAGAAACCGTGTCTGCATAAACATAGAAGAGACTGAAAAGAAAGCTAAAGTTAGACCTCAAAAGTGGGTAACAGGTCACTTAACTGTGCAAAAGTTCTGCTAAAACTTCAAGGGAAGGACTGTTCCCAGCTTACACAGACCATGACCATAACGAGGCAGGCAGGGCGGTGGGGTGGGGCGGGGAATGTGCTGGGGAAGCTTTCATGATACATGACCCCAAACAAGGCAAGGGTGCGGTAGGCAGGAAATAATAGGTTTATCATTCTTTGAAAGTAGATGTGAAAAAACAAGCGAAAATACTGGCAAAGCAAGTTTGGCAATGTTAAGAGAACAAACTATCATGACTTTGCTGGATCTTCCCCAGGAAAACAAAGATGACTCAACACAGTTCATGACACTGACTTTTCAAATATTAAACACATACGCAGAGTATATCATGAGAAACGCAGGGCTGGAGGAAGCACAGGCTGGAACCAAGATTGCTGGGAGAAATATCAATAACCTCAGATATGCAGATGGCACCACCCTTATGGCAGAAAGTGAAGAGGAACTAAAAAGCCTCTGGATGAAAGTGAAAGAGGAGAGTGAAAAAGTTGGCTTAAAGCTCAACATTCAGAAAACGAAGATCATGGCATCTGGTCCCATCACTTCATGGGAAATAGATGGGGAAATAGTGGAAACAGTGTCAGACTTTATAAAAGCCTCTGGATGAAAGTGAAAGAGGAGAGTGAAAAAGTTGGCTTAAAGCTCAACATTCAGAAAACGAAGATCATGGCATCTGGTCCCATCACTTCATGGGAAATAGATGGGGAAATAGTGGAAACCGTGTCAGATGTTATATTTTTGGGCCCCCAAATCACCGCAAATGGTGATTGCAGTCATGAAATAAAAAGACGCTTACTCCTTGGAAGGAAAGTTATGACCAACTTAGATAGCATTTTAAAAAGCAGACATATTACTTTGCCAACAAAGGTCCATCTAGTCAAGGCTATGGTTTTTCCAGTGGTCATGTATGGATGTGAGAGTTGGACTGTGAAGAAAGCTGAGTGCCAAAGAATTTATACTTTTGAACTGTGGTGTTGGAGAAGACTCTTGAGAGTCCCTTGGACTGCAAGGAGATCCAACCAGTCCATCCTAAAGGAGATCAGTCCTGGGTGTTTATTGGAAGGACTGATGCTGAAGCTGAAACTCCAATACTTTGGCCACCTCATGCAAAGAGTTGACTCATTGGAAAAGACCCTGATGCTGGGACAGATTGGGGGCAGGAGGAGAAGGGGACGACAGAGGATGAGATGGCTGGATGGCATCACTGACTCGATGGACAAGAGTTTGGGTGAATTTCGGGAGTTGGTGATGGACAGAGAGGCCTGGCATGCTGTAGTTCATGGGGTCGCAAAGAGTCGGACACGACTGAGCGACTGAACTGAACTGAACCATTTCAATAGAGGTGGAAAAGGCACACAATAAAATTCAACATCATTTCTGGAGGAAAAGGAGGAGGAGAGGAAGTTAGGAGGAGGAAGGGAGAGAGGGAAAAAGAGAAAAGAAAGGAAGAAGGCTCTTAGCAAGCTAGAAACATAAGGAAATTTCCTGAGGTTGACAAAGGAGCTGCACTAGAAACTGTAGCAAATGTAATAACTGAAGGCAAGAAATTAGAAGCCTATTCCAGTTAGGAACAAGGAGAAAAAAGAAAGATATATATAAATATTGGAGATTAACAGAAAACTGTCATTTGCTGATTATTATTAACCTATAACTATCATTTGCATGAGAATCCACTGATGAAGTTTGTATTAGAAATTAAAAGTTTCAACAAAACTACCAGCTTAAAAAAATTAAAATTCATAATTTTTTTAAATGGCAATAAAATAACTGTAAGTATACCTAATATATAAGCAAAACATAAAACTATTACTTTATTGAATGAATAAAAAATGTAAATAAAAGAACAGGTACATCATATTTCTAGATAAGCTCTCCACTCCAAGCCAACATTCAAATTCAGTATAATCGTAGTTAAGTAATTTATAAAATTTACTGTGTAGTAAATCACCCACAAGTTCTGAAAATGATCAAGGAAGAATTTGACTTATACAACATTAAAAGCTAAAATACTATCACCGCACACCTGTTAGAATGGCTGAAATCCAAAACACCAACAACGCCAAATGCTAGCAAGGATGTGAAGCAACAGGAACTCTCATTCATTGCTAGTAGGAATGCAAAATGGTACAGCCACTTTGGAAGACAGTATTGTCAGTTTCTTACAAACCCAAATATACCCTTACAATACAATCCAGCAAATCATTCTCCTATATATCTACCCAGAGGAGTTGAAAACTTATGTCCACACAAAAAAACCTGCCCAGAGATGTTTACAGCAGCTTTATTTGTAACAGTCAAAACTCGGAAGCATCCAAGAGATGTCCTTCAGTGGGGGGATGTATAAACAGTGGTATACCATACAATGGGGTATTATTCAGCGATAGAAAGAAATGAGCTCTCAAGCCGTGGAAAGACACGGAGGAAATGTAAATGCATATTACTAAGTGAAAGAAGCCAATCTGAAAAGGTACACTGTGTGATTCCAACTACATGACATTCCGGAAGGGGCAAAACTATGAAGACAGTAAAAAAAAAAAAAAGATCAGTGGTCGCCAGGGGTTGAAGGATCAGGGGGAAGGGATGAAGGAGGCAAAGCACAGAGGATTTTTAGGGCAATGAAACTGCTCTGTATGATACTATAGTGGTGGGTATAGGACGTTAAGCGTTTGTCCACAGAATGCACAACATAGAGTGAACCCTAAGGTAAAGTATGGACTTTCTGTAATAAAAATGTATTAATAAAGGTCCATCAGTTGTAACGAATGCACCACCCTAATGCAAAATGTTGATTTTGGGAGGAAATGGGGACTTCCCTGGCAGTCCAGGGGTTAGGACTTCACCTTCCAATGCAAGGGGTGCAAGTTCGATTCCTAGGGAGCTATGATCCCATATGCCTCACGGCCAAAACACCAAAACATAAAACAGAAGCAATACTGTAACAAATTCAATAAAGACTTGAAATATGGTCCACATTAAAAAAATAAAAATTGTTTTAATAGGAGAAACTGGAGAGAGGGGGCATAGGGCACTCCTTGAACTTTCTGCATTTTTTCTTATAAACATAACACTGCTCTAAAAAATAAAGTCCATTTTTTAAGTCGTGTCAGATGCAGTTGTTATTGACATGGTTGCTCCATAGTGAGCCAGATAAGGTAAGGCTGTGAGTGAGGGTCTTTCCCACAAAAAAAAAAAAAAAAAAGCTAAAAACAATGATAAGTGTTGAATACACATAACCAACAGATAGATCAAGAGAACAGAAATATTTGATAAATGATACATGGTGGCATTATACACGGTAGCATTCCAAGTCAACAGTGAAAGGCTGGCCTATCCATCAGTTTAGGACCAACTAATTATTTGGGGGAAATATTCAAGTTAGATTTCTAGTTCATACAGTTTATAAAAATCAGTTCCAGATGGATTTAAGTGCTGGTTTAAAAGAAGCAAATATAAGTAGTAGAAGAATTAGGAGAATTTGTTTAGAATCCAGAAGTAATTGAAAATCATCTTAAATAGGATGCAAAACATAAAAACTAAATTTAAAACACCTGTATGACAAATGTCCCACATATGAGTAAAGTAGAAATGATTGTTTGGGGTGGCCTTTCCTAACAGAGCTTTCCACAAGAGTGAAAATGTTTTGTTGCATCCAAGCTGTCCAATACATGTGGCCTCCAGCCACGCATGGTTCCAGAGCACTTGAAATGTTGCAAGTACAACCCAGGACCTGAACTTCTTTTCTTTCATTTAAATTAACTTAAATTTAAATAACCACATGTGGCTATTGGCCACCTACTGGATAGTGCACGTCTAGGACAACACATATGTAGATATATAATAGACCAAGGATTAATATTAATAGACCAAGGGGGTTTCCCTGATAGCTCAGTTGGTAAAGAATCTGCCTGCAATGCAAGAGACCCCCAGTTTGATTACTGGCTTGGGAAGATCCCCTGGAGAAGGGATAGGCTACCCACTCTAGTATTCTGGCCTGAAAAATTCCATAGACTGTATAGTCCATGGGGTCACAAAGTGTTGGACACAACTGAGCGACTTTCACTTATATAAAGGACCTCTATAGACAGATGAAAAGAGGCTCACCATCAATATTAGTAAAGTGCCTAATAACAGTGTAGCATCTCTTCACCCATCACACCAGCAACTACTGAAGAAACTGATAATATCCTGACTTCATGATACACATGGAAACTACACAGGAGGATAAGCACAACATGGATATGCTAGGGGCATAAATGAATGCAGACTCTTTGAGGATAACTTGACAGTGCTTATTAAAATTATAAATGTGTTCTATCTTTCTGTCATGTAAGGATGTGAGAGTTGGACCATAAAGAAAGCTGAGCACTGAAGAACTGATGCTTTTGAACTGTGGTGTTGGAGAAGACTCTTGAGAGCCCTTGGACTGCAAGGATATCTAACCAGTCAATACTAAAGAAAATCAACTCTGAATTTTCATTGGAAGGACTGGTGCTGAAGCTTCAATACTTTGGCCACCTGATGTCAAGAGCCGACTCATTGGAAAAGACCCTGATGCTGGGAAAGATCGAGGGCAGGAGGAGAAGGGGACGACAGAGGATGAGATGGTTGGATGGCATCACTGACTAAATGGACTTGAATGTGAGCAAACTCCAGAAGATGGTGAAGGACAGGGAAGCCTGGCATGCTGCAGTCCATGGGGTCGCAAAGAGTCAGACATGACTGAGTGATAGCCTGACTGAGCGACTGAACAACAATCCTTCACCTCTTCCAGCCAGCAGTTTCACTCTAGGTATTTATCCTAAAAGGAACGTGGCTCAGATGGTAAAGAAGCAATACATGTGAGTCCAAAGAGGAATGTCCAAGTATATTCACTGAAGTGCTATTTGTAATAAGCTAAAAGGAGGATAACAACCAAATTACCTATCAATAATAATCTCATACAATGCTCACTCCCTTCATAATGTGGAGAACTGTGCAGAGACTGAAAACAGCTACATGTGCCGATGTGAGAAGATTTCCAAAAGATTTTCAGAGAAAACAAACAACAACACACTAAAAATCAGTGTCAGAAGTCCGCTCCAATTTATGGAAAATAAAGCCATGCCTCTCTGTGTATATTCACATGCTCAATCCCGGCCAGTTTACACCAAACCCAAGATGGTGGTCACCTGGCAGGTGAAATGGACCACAGCAGGACTAGATGGACAGGCAAAGGGGACCTGCATTTTGTATGTGTTCTTCAAATATTCTCATAAAAATTCAAACATTATAGTTTGTAAATCTTTTAATTATCTTAGGAAATAAAGAGAAAACCTTCCCTTTAATCCAGTGGTCTTTAGTTCGGAGGCCAAAGAGCTCTGCTCCACTCCACAGCCTCCCTGGCCCCACGAGAGCATAGAAACCAATGCGGTGACCCTGAGGGTGGGGCGGGGGGAGGGAAGTGGGGGTTCCCTTACGGAAAGCACCCATACGGGGCCAGCTCTCCTCCTGGCAAAGCAATGCCATGGGTCCTCCCCAGGTGCTGGTTGTGAGAAATCATTTTATCAGGAGTAGTAATTTGAAAATGAAAGCGGTGATTTAAATTGTGTACTGGCAGCAATCAAAAACGCATGTGTAATGAGTTTCATCCATTATAAAAACATGCCCTTAGATGCACTGACTGGTTGGCCAGTGGACGTCTTTGACAGGCCCGGCTGTCCAGATGCTGGTTGGGTAGTGAATCCAAAATACAATCAGGTCAGAGGGGCACCGCTGTCCCCAAGTGACGAGGCACCCGTGAATGCCCCCATGC
Organism: Cephalophus harveyi; assembly: GCA_006410635.1. Classification (NCBI taxonomy): domain Eukaryota; kingdom Metazoa; phylum Chordata; class Mammalia; order Artiodactyla; family Bovidae; genus Cephalophus; species Cephalophus harveyi. The sequence continues at coordinate 70,696 of SJYT01054151.1, forward strand.
GTGCATGCTCAGCCGCCAAGTAGTGTCCAGCTCTTTGCAACCCTGAGGACTACAGCCCACCAGGCTCCTCTGTCCATGGGATTTCCCAGGCAAGAATACTGGAGTGGGCTGCCATTTCCTTCTCCAGGGGATCTTCCCGACCCAGGGATCGAACCCCCATCTCCTGTTTGGCAGGTGGATTCTTTACCATACCACACTGCCAGGGAAGCCCACAAATGCCCCCAGAACCCCACAAAAGCCACCGCCTTTCCCTGATTGAACCCGGCCTAACATCCATCATGCTGGCTGATGCCTCGGAAGGCTCACCCTCCCAGCCAGATGTATAGTGGAGCCTGAAAGCCTAGAGGATACCTGCCTCCACTGCTCCAGGGCCCCGGAGGGTATACATGGCTGAGTTGTATGGGGAGGCCCTTAAGCCCGCGATGGCGGGTATGGACCCTTGACCTTTGTGCTCTGGGACTTGGGTCATCCCAGGCACCTTCCCCTAGTGATCAGACACTGACACAGGGAAACAGGCCTCCGCCTGCCGGTTCCAAGGATACTGCTCCTCAAGTCAGCATAAAGATGCATCGTTTTTTATATGTCTTCATGGTTCAGAAGAAGCAGAGAGGAACAGAGGGCTGTTGCTTCACGGGTACAGGTTCTGACGTTACGGGACACTTCAGGAAATGGACGGTGAAGACGCTGTGCCTCCATGTGAATGTGCTTCGTGCCACTGAACTGTACCCTTCAAAGTGGGCAAAGTGGTAGATTTCCTGTTTTGTATGTTTCACCAAGGTTTTAAAAATACATTCAAATACAAATAAAAAAGTAAAGGGTACTTAAAAGAGGTAAAGTCTCAATTATGTTCAAACCTTCGGCCGTCCAGAAGGGTCATTCCTTCAGCCCGGCCAGCAGGCGTGGGAGCCTGGAAGGCTGCGGCCTGAGGGGTCCCCAGGCCTCAGGTTTTCCCACCTCTTCCTGGTGGAGGAGCTGCCGTATGGGCAGAGAAAGCCTGGTGGAGCTCACTGCTCGTGTCCGAATTAGGACCCCCCTTATGAGTTTATGTGTGCAAAAGGGCCCTGCAGGGACAGTTAGGGACTTTGGGGAAGGTAATAGACACACTGCTTTATTTAAAACGGCTAACCAACTAAGACCTGCTGGACAGCACATGGAACTCTGCTCCATGTATGTGCCAGCCTGGATGGGAGGGAGGTTTGGGGGAGAATGGATACATCTATCTGTATGGCTGAGTCTCTTCACTGTTCACCTGAACTATCACAACATTGTTAATTGGCTATACCCCAATGCAAAATGTTTTTGGTGTTAAAAAATTAAAATTTGGGGGAAAAATAAGAGCCCTTCAGCTAGAACGTTTGGAACCATCTGCCCTAGGTTTTCCTATTACTATAATGTCAGCATCACACACACGTGTGCACACACACACACACACACACACACACCCAAGTGTTCTCAGCATTCAGAGTGACAGCCTGGGCGGGTGGGGAGACTGGGAAGTGGGCGGCTCAGCTCACTGCCAGGTGTCAGGACTGTCGCGGAACAGAAGAGTGTCACAGAGCATACTGGCCCTGTGTGAGCCAGTGTTTCTTTCTTACTCTGTCGCCTGATTTTTGTCTCACCTTAGGTCCACCGTAGTAATTGTCCTGGGGGTGGGGGCTGCTCTGGGGCCTTCGGGGCAACTCCCCTGGAGGGAACAGGAGGTAAAGAAACCTGGTCACTGTGCCCACAAGGGGCAGAGCGCCCAGGTCCCGTGCTCTCTCAGGCTCAGAGCTCCTGTCGGCCCGGCCGCACCCTCTGCAGGGTCTGCTGCAGACGCTGGGAGAGTGGGTCTCAGACCTGGGGCTGCTCCATCCTGGAAGCAGGAAGCAGGCAGCTGGGGAGGGGTCTCCAGAGGGCACTTCCCACGTTCAGTGGCGCCCGCCCCCTGCCCGGGAGACAGCAGGACTAACTGCTATGTTTCCCCACCACCACCACCAGCTCTAAGTGCATCAGCTAAGACAGACCCAGGAAGCTCTCGTGGACTGAACTGGAGATGCTCCCCTGACGGGCAGACAGCAGGGCTTGCTTGTTCTAACCACGAGTCCTCCCCAGAGCTGTGGCTTTCAGTACATGCCCAGCAGGAACACTGGGTACTCCCTGATCTAGCACTAACGGGGTGTGTGGGGTGTGTCTGTATGTGGGGTGTGTGTGCATGTGGCGTGTGTGTGTGTGTGTGTGTGTGTGTGTATGTGGGGTGTGTGTGGGGGGTGTGTGTATATGTGGGGTGTGTGTATATGTGGGGTGTGT
>SJYT01054151.1:81887-97751 GCA_006410635.1 Cephalophus harveyi
CCCCGTTCCTGCCCAACATGCACACCTGTGCTGGGACTGTCCCACCCCCGCCTCCCCGCCCCAGGCCTGCCCCCACCCATGGCATCCACATCGCCAGTCTTTGCTCACCCATCTCCCTTCAGAAGACAGAGCAGCACCCATATTCTTCTGCCTCTAGTCCAAGACTCAAGCACCTGCCAGAGTTTGGGGACCCCAGTTAACCTGACAGAAGACAAGGGATAAAACCAGCTGCTAACAGGACTCTGAACAGTTATCACATTTTAATTCATAAACGCTTTTCCATCCCTCGCTGTATTCACAGGAGCATGACAAGGATAAGGAGTGTTTCCCCCTTTTTGGATGAGTTAGAGCTCAGGTCTCCCTCTGCACAGCCTGTCTGCTACTTCCCTGCAGGCCACCCCCATCCTAGGAAACCTGAGATTCCACAGCTTACCCCTCACCGAGGGGTGCATAGACCAGCTCTACACTTTGCTCTAGGCATCCCTTGCCCCTCCAGTGGGGACTCTGTAGGCCTCTCAAAACTCTCACCGCCTTTCAATACCTCAGAGTGCAGCCCTCACAGTTCACAGGCCACTAAATCATACTAGTGCTGTTTTAATACCTCCAACACCTGCCATGGCTACAAGCTTCAGCTCACCTGGAAGCAGCATCCACATTACAGCTCACCTTGCTCTCCAAGCCATCCGCCATCCAGACTCATAGCAATTTTCCTAAAATTACAATTTAAATATGATACTCCTTTGCTTAAAAACTTCAGGGAGTCCCCATTACTTTCAGGTTCTTCTACAAATTTTTTGGCAAGACCATTTAAAATCTGGCCTCTGAGCACCTCTCACTGCTCCATCAACTTACCCCATTGTCCCCAAAAGGAGCTCCCTGACCTTGCTGTGTCTGGAACACCTGTCATCAGTCTTGGAATACCCTTGCCCAACTCTTCTCTGCCCAGACCAAACCAGGGATCACTTTCACCAGGAAGTCCGTGTGGATTCACCAGGCTCAGAGCAAGGACCTTCTCCATTTAACCTGTACACCCACCCAACCCAGTACCATCCACATGGTACAATAATATAATCTGTCTCAACAGCATGACTGTAAACATCCTAACACAGGGAGCCTTTCTCTCCCCAACACCCAACACAAGATCCAGCATGCTGTAAACCATTAATAAAAATGTTAACAAAGGAATATTTAAATAAAAGAAACGTACAGATTAGAAGCACAGAACCAGGGAACCTTAGAGCTGAAAGGAGACTAATACCCTCTCACCTGTTCATTTTACAGATGAACCCTGGGACCCAAAATGGACACCTAATAGTGGAGTCTGGCCTCAGGGCTTTGGCCACACCCCATCCCAGGTCAGGAGGACCAAGCAAGCACCAGGCTCCATCCTCCCAAAGGGCTGGAGCGGGACCGCATCTCCATATACTCCACCTTCAGGAGAGAAGAAACCCCCAGCGCCGACCCCCATCCCCACTAAGATCTTGGCTTCTTGTGCTCATCTTCCTGGAATGGAGGTTTCGGGGAGACACCCCCACCCCACACACACACACCTCTTCGATTTCCGTGGTTCTTCCCTCTCATTGTTCTCGCCCCCAAGCTCAGGCCCATTCATTTAATCATTTATTAAGCACCTACTATGTGTCACTCTGCGGCGAGCACTGGGGTTCCCGCCCCTGCAGGAATTCGGTCTCTGGGGGAGGCTGGCATCACTCCCAAACATCGGGACCCCCTCTGGCAGAGCGCGCCCAGAGCCGGACGGGCGAGGCCGAGGGGCAGTCCCCCCTACCCCAAGCTCACCTCCCCGCCTCTCCAGCTCTCACGCTCCCCTTTCCAGCTCTGCCCCGGCCTGCAGCCCCTCCCCACGCACGACCCGAGCCCTTTTTTCCCGAGGAACTGTGCGGGGATGGGGAAAGTTAGGGACTGAGAGCGCGAGGGGCAGGGGGCTCGGGGGACTCCGGAGGCCGCCCCCAGCCCGAGGCTGAGTGGAAACGGCGCGGGAGGAGCCGGGCGCTGGCCCGCGAAACGGCCCGTCCCTCCGCACGCCCCTCCCCGCCCGGATTCAGAGGGACTCGGAGCGAGGGGACGGGAATAAATACCTTTGACTTTGTGGCTAAGGTTAACGGGAACTGCCACCCCGGGGCGACTTGGGCACTGCGCTCCCCGGGCCCCGCCAGTCCCGGGGCGGGCGGGGCGGGCCCGCGCCCCTGATTGGCTGGCGGGCCCGGTCTTCTTCGGGACTGCTCGGCCATCTGATTGGCTGAGCCTCTCAGATGACCAGTTTAGCCCTATCGGAGCAGCCTGCGGGGCGGCCCCTTTGTTCTCCAGAGCCAATGGCTGGGGCGGGCCGGCTGACCACCCCCCCCTCCCCCCCCCAATGAAACCAGCTCCGGCCCAGCCGGACTTTAAAGCGTGGGCCGCCGGGCGGGCGCGGAGCTCCGGTCTCCCAGTGGGGGAGGAGGGATAGGGGCGACGCCGGGTGACTGGTGACCTGATGGTGCCGCAGCACCCGCTCCTCCCATCCGCCGAGCTCTCTCCTCCAGGTCCATGCCCCGCAGATGCGCGCTCTGGAACCGATCCAGTCGCTGGGCCACTCTCGGTCCGACGCCAGCTGCGCTCCCGCACCGCCCTAGGTGCCGGGATCTGGAGGGGAAAAAAAAAAAAAGACACACGGAGCCTGCTCCGACGCTCACACTCGAGTGTGCATGTATCATGGTGGTGGCACTTTGCACGACAGCACACTAGGTGTTAGAGTGAGATGTTCGCCTCTCGTGTGACCAGAGAAATATTGCCCTCCACACCTGCGCGGCCCTAGACACGTCGTAGGCGCGTGATAAATGGCCCCGGGGTTTCCAGGAGAGACTCAGACTTCATTAAATCCAACCCCTCGCCCTGCATTTGAGGAAACACTGACTTAACGTTCCTGGGTGGAGTGCGACTGCTGATTTAGAGGCAGCGTTCAGATGGCCAAGCAGGGTCTTAGTCCTTCAGAAGAGAGGATTTTCTCATCTACCCACCGTGATCGGAAGGAAATGCTCCTTTATAAAGTCAATAAAATTCCTCACTGCCAGCTCAAAGCGGGCCGGCCAGTTAGGGCAACTCCCACGGGCACACTCTCTCCGGAACTGCTTAGAACCTGCCTTTGGGACAGGAGGTTGATACGGAGAAAAGCCGGCCTCACTCTGAGACTTCCTGCAAACCTTACTGTTAAGCCGTTGGATCTTACTCTAATCAGTCAGCAACAGTCTACTAAGCGTTTGCCCGGGGGCTCAGCTGTTGTTTAGCCTCATATCACAAGAGGAACCGGAAGCCCAAGATTCTATGTTTTGCCACAGTCTTCGTGTGCAGTTTTGTTCTGTTTTGTTTTCTTTTTAACAAAAGATATTTTCTGTCCCTGGACTTTGACTTATTCATCTGTAAGAGTTAATAATTTCCTAGTTACAGTCAGCTTTCCACATCTGCCAATTCCACATCCATGAATTCAACCAATAGCCCAATAAAAATATGCAGGCGGAAATAAAAGATAGTTCCAAAAAAAAGCAAAATTTGAATTTTCCCAGGCGCAGACAACTGTATATAGCATTTACATTACGTATTATAAATAATCTAGAGGTAATTTAAAGTATACAAGAGGACATGAGTGCATAAGGTTATATGAAAATGCAATGCCATTTAAAGAAGGGACTCCAGCATCCAAAGATTTTGCTATCCAGGGGAGTCCTGGAAATAATCCCCTGAGGATCCTGAGAGACCCTGGGTTTTTGCAGGACCCTAATTGGTTCTACGGTCTACAGAAGCATTTGTAAAGTGTAAAACACTACCCAGTGGCCAGACATCCCCAGGTTCAGTTCAGTTCAGTCGCTCAGTCATGTCCAACTCTTTGCGAACCCATGGACTGCAGCATGCCAGGCCTCCCTATCCATCACTAGGTTATCAACCCTTTAAAGAGTCTCCGTCATCTTATTTTCTAGAGTACCTAGGGGGAAGTTCAACCAAGACTTAACGGAATTCCTGTGTTATAGTTCCGCTCTGCCACTGGCTGTGAGTGGGAAAGTCATCTCCACTCTCTGGCCTGCTCCCTCTTTCAACAGAGTGAAAGACTTCCTCCAGATGGACATTTCACGACCAAGGCCGCTTCAAGGGTGGAAAACAACGAAGCACATCTGGGATCCTATTTCCCTTGATGGAAAACAAGAGGGAGGCTGCACATGCGTGTTTGTGAAGGCACAGGGAAAATGTCAGGAAGGCCACCCCCGCACTCTTTACTGGATGCAGAGAGAAAAGCCACAAGGTGGGGGGGAAGGGGAGGGGAGGGGGGCTGGAGTGGGGGAAAGTAAAGGATAACTTTCACCTTAAAAAACTTGAAAAACTTAAAAAACTTTGGTCCTCTCCTCACCCTCTGCCCCAAAGCAGTGGGCAGGCATGTTTCTAGGGGACCCACCGCCAGGCATTTCCTTTATAAGTAATGACTTCTCAGGAAGTCAGGAACCCTGATCACATTCCCTCTCCTTCATCCTTTTCCCCAGTCACCCCATCCCAACCCTTGATGCCTGAAGACCTGTTTCCTGCCGTCATTCTCAGACATCTAGCTGCTCTCCTGATCACTTGAAAAAAAGCTCCCTTCCCTAGAAACTCTGCACTGCCCCGGCATGGCACATGCCTTCTCAGTCATGTGCCTGCTCAGTCACGAGAGCGCTCCGTCGAGTCCAGCTCTTTGAAACCCCAGGGACTGTAGCCCACCAGGCTCTTCTGTCCATGGAATTCTCCAGGGAAGAAATACTGGAGTGGGTTGCCATTTCCTTCTCCAGGGGATCTTCTTGACTCGGGGATGGAATGTGCATCTCTTGCACCTTCTGCATTGGCAGGCAGATTCTTTACTACTGGTACAACCTGGGAAGCCCTGAGCTCCCTTAAAAAGACATATTTAGGTGGGGCTTTCTTGAGACCATGTTCCTAGGCTCCGAGAAATCATTTGCCCTCAATGACACAGGTTTTGAAGTGGCCCCATAACCCCATAAACCTCTAAAAAACTTTGAAGCTGTCTGCTTCCATCCTACACATTTAGAACCCACCCCACCCCACATCCATCTCTCTCTATTCACAATCTGTGTATAGGAATAGGTCCTCCCAGACTTAGGCCTCTTAGGGGTAAGATTAGGTCTTATTTTTGTAAACTCCCAGTTTCCACTGCATCAAGCACACCATAGACATTTACCACTTGTCTATACCAAAAGCAGCAGCACTGCATTTGTCTAATAAACACGCAGTGGTGGTCAACAGCATGGTTTTCGGGTTGAACAGACCCGGGTTTGAATTGCTTCTGGTGATTAACGGTTATATGACCTTGAGCAAATGTTTTCATCTGGAAAGAAAAAAAAAAAAAGAGTACCTATTGAACTCCTAAGTTGTTAGATAATTTAGGTAAACTTCTTTGCAAGGTGCCAGTCATACAGATAAATGGTGGTTGCACCAGACTCTGTGCTAAGTGCTGGAAATTTATGTAGAAACTAGTAAGACAGTCAGAAGAGCCTGTCAAAAACAGGCACTCAAATGCATGTGAAACAACCAGTGCAGCGAAGCATACACTGTAACAGCCATGAGCACTGCGGCAGGCGAGCCAGGGAGGCCCAGCAGGACAGCAGCAAGTCAGACCTTCTCTCCCAGATGACTGACACTGAGCGGGGCTGACCTGACCCCACACAAGGCTGGACTGCTAGAGAAGAAACCTCACTTGCTGAGGGTGCCTGACCCTAAGTCGGGGCGGGGGTTACAGCCAGGAGTAGTAGAGAAGCTTGAATCCAGCCTTCACCCATCCCAGCCCCCAGTGGTGTGGAACAGCCACCCCTCCCTCCCCAAGACAAAGGAACACTTACAGCCACCAGCTCTAAAACCAGATCTTTATTCTCTAGTTGGAAAAGGAGGGTTAAGTGGTTGTGTTTAGTTCCAGAGAACAAGGCCCAACAGTAGAAATTACAGGGAAGCGGACTTCATTCATTATAAGGAAGAATTTCTAACAATTAGAATTATTCTACAACAGAACCAGGGCCTCAGGAGATTCCCTGTCACCTAAGTGTTCAAGCAGAGGTTGGGGATCCACACGCTAGAACGCTGGAAGGGAAACCCACCCACTTCCCATCAGCTGGCCTTCTGTTAGCAATGGAGCAGTCCTCCCCACAATGTGCTGAGCTCTGAAGGGAGTGAAGGCAGGCTGGGGTGTTCGGACGAAAGCCCTGACACAGGGCGGCTGACAGCCATGGGATTGCTCTAAGTGCTGGGAAGGCGGTTGGATGAAGGCAGTCGCAGTGTGGGAAGATGCTCTGGGGGGGCGGAACTGATGTTTCGGGAGAGGAAGGGGAGCCAGGGCACTAACAGTAGACAGGTCTCTCCAAATCTGGGTGCCTGTGCAGGGGCAGGAGCGAGGGGCCGGGCTGGGGCAGGCTGGAGGAGCTCGGCTTTGCCTCCCAGGACTGGAAAAGGCCCAGGTGCTGCCCAACAAGGCCGGCAGGTTCTCCCAGGTGTGCCCAGCTGGTCCACTGATCCTCCTGGGCATTCATTCACTAAGGGCTGAACCACACCTACTTGCAAAAAAAAAAAAAAAACGAGCCAAAAGAACTCATAATAAGAGACGGGACGTTAAGGCGTTACACCAGAGGAGAGGGGTCCTCCTGTCCACTGGTGGCCCCTCCGGCCGAAGGGCTCTAAGGGGTGGGTGGAGCTGCTATTGCTACTTTTCCAGGGCACAGGATAGTCGACCGAACCTTAGCAAACACCAGCGGGAGGCCGGGGTCCCTGCTCTGCAAGTGGACTCCCTGATTACAGCGGGGGACCTCCCTCCCTAACGGGGCCGGCTCACCCCACCTCGCCACCCCCTGCGCCGACAGCAGCAGCAGAGAGCACAGTGTGAACGACGCCCGAGCCCGCCCTCCCTCGGCCTCCGCCGCCCCGGCCCGCTCAGACGTCGTGCTTCTTCTGGTGGGCCAGGAGCTTCCCCTCGTCGTCAAAGGTCTGGCCACAGATGGCGCAGCAGAAGGCGCCGTCCCGGATGTGGCTCTTGCGGTGGGTGATGAGGTTGGACTTCTGGCTAAAGCTGCGGTCGCAGTCGGGACAGGCGTAGGGGCGCTCGCCCGTGTGGATGCGCCGGTGGGACACCAGGTTGGACTTCTGGCTGAACGCCTTGCCGCACTCGGGGCAGACGTACGGCTTCTCGCCGGTGTGGATGCGCCGGTGCGCGGCCAGGTAGGGCTTGTGGCGGAAGGCCTTCCCGCAGTCCGGGCACACGAAGGGCCTTTCGGGCGCGTGGTCGCGCCGGTGGGCGGCCAGGTGGCTCCCCTGGGAGAAGCGGCGCCCGCACTCCTCGCACGCGAAGGGCCGCTCGCCCGAGTGCACCCGGGAGTGCGCCACCAGGTGCGTCTTCTTGCCGAAGTGCTTGCCACACTCCGCGCACGCGAAGGGGCGCTCGCCGCCGTGCTGCCGCTGGTGGGCGCGCAGGAAGCGCTCCAGCCGGAAGCCCCGCCCACAGTCGGCGCAGGTGTGAAGGGAGGGCGGGGCCTCTGCCGCAGCGCCGGGCGGCCCGGGCCCCGCCGGGACTTCGGCAGGCTCTGGGGCCGGCTCTGGAGGGGGCTCCGGGGCGCGCGCCGGGACACTGGCGGGCGGCTGGGGCCCGCCCTGCGCGGACCCCTCGGAGCGCTTGTGGATCTTGCTGTGCGACAGCAGGTTGGGCTTGTGGCGGAAGCGGCGGCCACACTCGGTGCACGGGTACGGCTTCTCGCCCGTGTGGATGCGCCGGTGCGAGGTCAGGTAGGGCTTATTCGTGAAGCGCTTCCCGCACTCGGGGCACTGGTGCGGGCGCTCGCCCGTATGCACGCGGCGGTGGGCGATCAGGTTGGGCTTGTGGCGGAAGCGCTTGCCGCAGCAGGCACACTGGAACGGGCGGTCGACGGCGTCCCCGCCCGGCCGGGGCGCGGTCACTGCCGGGCGCCCCCGCGGCCGCGGCCCCAGGGCCTTGGCCGCCGTTTCTTCCAGCGCCTCGGCCACGTGGACCCGCTTGTGCGTCACCAGCTGGTCCCACTGGGCGAAGCTGCGGCCACAGTTGCCACAGATGAAGGGCCGGGCCTCGGGGGCCGGGGGGTGGCAGCGCCGCAAATGGGCCCGCAGCTGCTTTCTCCGCCAGAAGCGTCTCTCGCAGGCGGGACAGGCGATGGGCCGCTTCGCCGCCGAGTGGGCCCGCAGGTGCAGAACCAAGGCCACCCAGCCTCGGAAGCTCTGCCCGCACAGGTGGCAGGCAAAGCCCAAGTCTGGGGTGGCGGCGGCATGGACCTGGCAGTGCAGTGCCAAGAAAGGGGCGTGGCGGAAGCGGCGGCCGCACTCGGGACAGGGCCGGGGCAGGCGGGCCTGGCAGCGCCGGGCATGAAGCCAGAGGGCCACCCAGCCAGGGAAGTGCCTCCGACAGTGGGCACAGCGATGAGCCCGACCTAGGGGCTGGCCGCCCGACTGGGCCGCGGCGGTGCTTCGCGACCTCAGCCCCTGGGGCTCCTTCTCCAGGGTCTGGGGCGACTCCTGGGAGGGCCCGGAAAGGAGTCGGGACTGGACCGGGCCCATGGCCACGGGGCCCCTGCAGCGACGTTCCAGCATCGGTTCTTCCTCTGCTGAGGGTGGAAAGGCACAGTCACGCTGGAGAACCACACAACCTGCACCACCACCCCCAGCCCCTCCTAGCGGACCCAAGAGGAGCCTGCCCCCTCCACTCTTCCAGCCCTGGAATTAGGACCACTAGACTACTCTTCTGCTCCCTCCTATTACGTTATTTCCATCTTGAGTTTCTAGAAAGCATTTCAAGTAGATCTGCTGTTAAGTCTTTATTGGCCCTGGAAACGACTAGAAGGAAGAACCCTGACCCTTCTTGGAATCCCCCTCTGGCATGGAGTAAACACGCCAGGGCTGGCTGCACAAAGATTGCTGCCTTGGGACTCACCAAAACACGCAGTCACCTCCCCCTTCAGCGCTTTATATGCTTTCCCAAGTGCTTCCCTCTCCTTGTTTCTATTTGTTCTTGTCACATCTGAGCTCCGCAGCAATTCAGTGAGGCTAGGCAAGAGATACGAACTTCCGGTCTGATGGATGAAGCCACTGTCGGGAACGACAGGGTGATGGGACTTGCCCCAGGGGGCACAGTGTAAACCTACAGCAGAACCCGGACGAGGGCTCCAATCTAACCCCGTCTTAGAGAAGGCACTTTGACCTCCCGAGCCTCAGCCTCCCGGCCAGGAAAGCCAGTGAGAACGGCCCCCGCTCGGGAGCAGGAGAGCTCTGGATGCTACTGCCAGCCCAGCGCGATGCCAGGCCACTGCCTGCCCAGACTGTGCCCGCATTCTGCCCGCCTGCCCTCCTCCGCCCCCGCACGTGATGAGGACACTGTAGGGAGGAGAGCGCTTTTGAATCCAAAGAACTGAATCCAAAGAACGCCCACAGCTTGCCGCCCTCGGGGGTGAGCCTGCCTCGCTGCCTTCCCTCGGGGGACTGGGATTACTGGGGCAAGGAAAGGGAAGGAGATTGTAATCTCTGTCCCCTGTCCCGGCCTGCCCCAGCCCCGCTAGGGGCTGCCCCATGAGCAGCTCTTCCAGAGCGGGGAGAACCCAGACTCCTGCAGGGGAGTCTCCTACACCCACTGCCAGATGGGGTGGAGATGAGACTCCTAAGGGACCTTCACTGCCTGCTCACAAGTTCCCCCGAAGTTCCCCTGAACCTGTACTCCTCTCCAGGAGCACAGACATGACTCATTCCTAGCGGCCAGACTGAGCCCTGGGAAGACTCCCAGGATGTGATGACCGTGAAACTTTCCCCCTCCTCCCTCCAGCCCCCCTCTCCCCGCCCTAGTGGGGCACTGGGGCCACGAAATGGTACGAGAATCCAACAAAGGCCACACTCTACCCTGGAGGCTGCGGAGCTGGAGATGAGGCTTGGCCAAGCTCCTCCTGGGGCTGTTCCCGGGGATACTTCTGCGGCTGGAGCGCCTGCTTCGGCCCACACTCGGGTAGCCCCCGGATGTCAGCGAAAACTGCAGCAGTAAAGACACCCCTACCCCCATGGCAGAGCTCAGACCTCCGGTGGCAGAGAGGCCAGCCTTACCTGCGGGGAGGGGAGAGGACGCGTGCGTGAGGCTCAGCGCTCCCCGAGGGAAGTCATCTTTGTGTCCTCGGCAGCCACGGCCCCTCCCCCACCCCGGCACCCCGCCGGGCAGAGTGACCTCAGTGGCCATCGGATTAATAACTGAACGTGCCCCCTACACCAAGGAAGCCCGGGGCTGCGTTGGAGGCTCACTTCCTCCCCTGGTAAGGTCACAGCACGAACTGTCCATGCTGATGGCCAAAGGCCCCGGGCCGAGGGCAGGAACTCTGAAATCCCCGCTGGCTCCCCTTCCCCCACCCTTCTCCCGAAAGGAATTCCAGGCCGAGTTCCCAGGGGAGATGTGTATAAGAGACAGGCTGATTTAGAGGCAGCGTTCAGATGGCCAAGCAGGGTCTTAGTCCTTCAGAAGAGAGGATTTTCTCATCTACCCACCGTGATCGGAAGGAAATGCTCCTTTATAAAGTCAATAAAATTCCTCACTGCCAGCTCAAAGCGGGCCGGCCAGTTAGGGCAACTCCCACGGGCACACTCTCTCCGGAACTGCTTAGAACCTGCCTTTGGGACAGGAGGTTGATACGGAGAAAAGCCGGCCTCACTCTGAGACTTCCTGCAAACCTTACTGTTAAGCCGTTGGATCTTACTCTAATCAGTCAGCAACAGTCTACTAAGCGTTTGCCCGGGGGCTCAGCTGTTGTTTAGCCTCATATCACAAGAGGAACCGGAAGCCCAAGATTCTATGTTTTGCCACAGTCTTCGTGTGCAGTTTTGTTCTGTTTTGTTTTCTTTTTAACAAAAGATATTTTCTGTCCCTGGACTTTGACTTATTCATCTGTAAGAGTTAATAATTTCCTAGTTACAGTCAGCTTTCCACATCTGCCAATTCCACATCCATGAATTCAACCAATAGCCCAATAAAAATATGCAGGCGGAAATAAAAGATAGTTCCAAAAAAAAGCAAAATTTGAATTTTCCCAGGCGCAGACAACTGTATATAGCATTTACATTACGTATTATAAATAATCTAGAGGTAATTTAAAGTATACAAGAGGACATGAGTGCATAAGGTTATATGAAAATGCAATGCCATTTAAAGAAGGGACTCCAGCATCCAAAGATTTTGCTATCCAGGGGAGTCCTGGAAATAATCCCCTGAGGATCCTGAGAGACCCTGGGTTTTTGCAGGACCCTAATTGGTTCTACGGTCTACAGAAGCATTTGTAAAGTGTAAAACACTACCCAGTGGCCAGACATCCCCAGGTTCAGTTCAGTTCAGTCGCTCAGTCATGTCCAACTCTTTGCGAACCCATGGACTGCAGCATGCCAGGCCTCCCTATCCATCACTAGGTTATCAACCCTTTAAAGAGTCTCCGTCATCTTATTTTCTAGAGTACCTAGGGGGAAGTTCAACCAAGACTTAACGGAATTCCTGTGTTATAGTTCCGCTCTGCCACTGGCTGTGAGTGGGAAAGTCATCTCCACTCTCTGGCCTGCTCCCTCTTTCAACAGAGTGAAAGACTTCCTCCAGATGGACATTTCACGACCAAGGCCGCTTCAAGGGTGGAAAACAACGAAGCACATCTGGGATCCTATTTCCCTTGATGGAAAACAAGAGGGAGGCTGCACATGCGTGTTTGTGAAGGCACAGGGAAAATGTCAGGAAGGCCACCCCCGCACTCTTTACTGGATGCAGAGAGAAAAGCCACAAGGTGGGGGGGAAGGGGAGGGGAGGGGGGCTGGAGTGGGGGAAAGTAAAGGATAACTTTCACCTTAAAAAACTTGAAAAACTTAAAAAACTTTGGTCCTCTCCTCACCCTCTGCCCCAAAGCAGTGGGCAGGCATGTTTCTAAGCCGAGGCCGGAGGGCGGGGCGGGCCGCGGGGCCGGCCGCGCGGGGGCCCTCTCCCGCCCCCAGCGCCCCCTCGCGGGCCGCGCGGAGGCCCGACTCCGTTGCTATGGCTACCACCGGCCGGATTTTTCCGGGACTGGCCCGGCTCAGGTTTCCCCGACCCTTTGTCCCTCCCGGCGAGCGCGGGTCCCTGGGCGACCGCGTGGCCGGGACCGCGGTCACTCGGCGAGACCCGGCCTCGCTGGCCCGAGCCTTGGAGAGGGCGCTCCTCGACCCGCACCCACCCGGCCGTCCCCCTCCGCTTCTCCGGCCACCTGGACCTTTGGCCGCGCCGCGGAACGTGAATAGCGCAGCGGCTGAGCCCGGGCTGGGGGCACGGCTGACCCGAGAAAGTGTGCTTCTGGGTAGTTCAGAGCTGGAGAAAAGGAAAGGCCCGACGGGGTGAACTTTGAAAACGGGCTGCCCTCGCTTCCAGAAATCAGCCGAGCGCAGGCGCCCCGGCTTCCGTGCCTGCGGGACCCGGGGCGCGGGCGGTCCTGGCACCTAGGGCGCTGCGCTTGGAAACGCACCGCATCCCAAGGGCGAGTGCGGAGGCAGGTGCGAGTCTGCGTCCCTGACTCACCGTCTAGCAGGTGGCCTTGGCTTTCCCAATGAAACATTTACTGGGTTTTCTAGACTTGGACAGTTTCACGTATTCATATGCTTTTCAATACAGGCAACTTTATAATTGTACATTTTTAAAAAAACTTTATTTTGTATTGGGGAGTGTAGCTGATTAACAAGGTGTGACAGTTTCAGGTGGACACCAAAGAGACTCAGCCGTACGCATACATGTATCCGTTCTCCTGTACAATTATTGTTTAAAACACAAAGTCTGTTGCATTAATAGGAAATAAAATATGCAGATTTCTCATACATTTACATTAAAGGTAATGTAAAATGTCAGTTACATTTAATGCCTTGGTATGTATCACCATCAGGAATCCTTTTGGATATGAATTTGAGTAAACTCCAGGAAATACTGGAAGACAGAGAAGCCTGGCATGCAAGAGTCGGACAGGACTTAGCTACTGAAGAACAACAACCTAACGTATCATCGGGCATTTTTTCTACGCTTATCTATGCTGTTTGAGGTTGGGGTAATGCCTTACAAAGATGTATTCTGCCTTTTTCGCTTAACAATGTTGTGAATTTTCTTCCGTCCTATTAAATATTCTTTTATAACAAGATTCTTAATTGCAACGTAACTGCATATACATTTTCTACTTTTCTGTATCATGGATTCATATTTTATTGCAGATGCCTGATTTAAAAATTCTAGAAGGGGAACTGGCAGGTCAAAGGCAAAGTATATTTTTCAAACGTTTTCTAAACTATCTTTGAGAAAAATTTATTGGTTTTATTATGAGAAATGCCCCCTTTTCCATATCCTTGAAAATACAGGCTGTTTTTTTCAAATTTAAAGTTGTTCTTTCTCATTGTTTTGAATGTTGCTTCTTAAATTACTAGTTAACTGGCTTGTTTTTCATGTAGTTATATATTAACTGTATTTTCTCTTTTGTGAATTTGCTTATGTCCCTTTGCCCACTTTTCTGTTTGTTCATTTTAAAAAGTTGGGAAATTGACTCCTGGGTATATGTCTGAAGATAATTTAAAAAGATACATACATCTCAATGTTCATAGCAGCATTATTTACAATAGCCATGATAGGGAAGCATCCTAAGTGTCCTCCAACAGACAAAAAAGATAAAGAAGTTGTGGTGTACATAAACAATGGAACACTACTCAGCCTTAAAAGAATGAAATGTTACCCTTTGCCACAATGTTAATGTACATGGAGGATATTATGCTTAGTGAAATAAACAGAGAAAACCAAATACTGTTATGTTATCACTTATAAGTTAAATCTAAAACATAAGATAAAACAACCTACTGAATGTAACAAAAAAACTGACTCACACATACAGAGAACAAACTTGTGGCTACCAATAAGGAGAGGGAAGGAGGGAGGAGCAAGATAAGGGTAGGTATACTACAGAGATATAAATAAGCTATAAGGATAAATTGTATCCTTTTATTTATTTATTTATGAGGGTGGTGTCATCTGCATATCTGAGGTTATTGATATTTCTCCCGGCAATCTTGATTCCAGCTTGTGTTTCTTCAGGTCCAGCATTTCTCATGATGTACTCTAACGCTGGACTGGAAGAAACACAAGCTGGAATCAAGATTGCCAGGAGAAATATCAATAACCTCAGATATGCAGATGATACCACCCTTATGGCAGAAAGTGAAGCGGAGCTAAAAAGCCTCTTGATGAAAGTGAAAGAGGAGAGCGAAAAAGTTGGCATAAAGCTCAACATTCAGAAAACGAAGATCATGGCATCTGGTCCCATGAAGAGGAACTAAAGAGCCTCTTGATGAAAGTGAAAGAGGAGAGCGAAAAAGTTGGCTTAAAGCTCAACATTCAGAAAACGAAGATCATGGCATCTGGTCCCATCACTTCATGGGAAATAGATGGGGAAACAGTGGAAATAGTGGCTGACTTTATTCCTCTGGGCTCTAAAATCACTGCAGATGATGATTGAAGCCATGAAATTAAAAGATGCTTACTTCTTGGAAGGAAAGTTATGACCAACCTAGACAGCATATTCAAAAGCAGAGACATTACTTCGCCAACAAAGGTCCATCTAGTCAAGGCTATGGTTTTTCCAGTGGTCATGTATGGATGTGAGAATTGGACTATAAAGAAAGCTGAGTGCCGAAGAATTGATGCTTTTGAACTGTGGTGTTGGAGAAGACTCTTGAGAGTCCGTTGGACTGCAATGAGATCCAACCAGTCCATCCTAAAGGAAATCAGTCCTGTGTGTTCATTGGAAGGACTGATGTTGAAGCTGAAACTCCAATATTTTGGCCACCTGATGCAAAGAGCTGACTCATTTGAAAAGACCCTGATGTTGGGAAAGATTAAGGGCAGGAGGAGAAGGGGACGACAGAGGATGAGATGGTTAGATGATATCACTGACTTAATGGACATGGGTTTGTGTGAACTCCGGGAGTTGGTAATGGACAGGGAGGCCTGGCATGCTGAGGTTCATGGGGTTGCAAAGAGTTGTACACAACTGAGTGACTGAACTGAACTGAACTGATGGGCCCAGATACCATGATCTTCATGTTTTGAATGTTGAGTTTTAAGCCAGGTTTTTTTACTCTTCTCTTTCACTTTCATCAAGAGGCTCTTTAGTTTCTCTTCGCTTTCTGTCATAAGAGTGATATTATCTGCATATCTGAGGTTATTGATATTTCTCCTGGCAATCTTGATTTCAGCCTGAGCTTCATTCAGCCCAGCAAATCGTGTGATGTACTCTGCATATAAGTGAAAGAGGAGAGTGAAAAAGTTGGCTTAAAGCTCAACATTCAGAAAACGAAGATCATGGCATCCGGTCCCATCACTTCGTGGGAAATAGATGGGGAAACAGTGGAAACGTGTCAGACTTTATTTTTGGGGGCTCCAAAATCACTGCAGATGGTGACTGCAGCCATGAAATTAAAAAATGCTTACTCCTTGGAAGAAAAGTTATGACCACCTAGATAGTATATTCAAAAGCAGAGACATTTCTTTGCCGACTAAGGTCTGTCTAGTCAAGGCTATGGTTTTTCCAGTGGTCATGTATGGATGTGAGAGTTGGACTGTGAAGAAGGCTGAGTGTGGAAGAATTGATGCTTTTGAACTGTGGTGCTGGAGATGACTCTTGAGAGTTCCTTGGACTGCAAGGAGATCCAACCAGTCCATTCTGAAGGAGATCAACCCTGGGATTTCTTTGGAAGGAATGATGCTAAAGCTGAAACTCCAGTACTTTGGCCACCTCATGCGAAGAGTTGACTCATTGGAAAAGA
>SJYT01054151.1:97791-120873 GCA_006410635.1 Cephalophus harveyi
CAACCCTGGGATTTCTTTGGAAGGAATGATGCTAAAGCTGAAACTCCAGTACTTTGGCCACCTCATGCGAAGAGTTGACTCATTGGAAAAGACTCTGATGCTGGGAGGGATTGGGGGCAGGAGGAGAAGGGGATGACCGAGGATGAGATGGCTGGATGGCATCATGGACTCGATGGACGTGAGTCTGAGTGAATTCCGGGAGATGGTGATGAACAGGGAGGCCTGGCGTGCTGCAATTCATGGGGTTGCAAAGAGTCAGACACGACTGAGCACCTGAACTGAAGTCTGCATATAAGTTAAATAAGCAGGGTGACAATATACAGCCTTGACATACTCCTTTCCCAATTTGGATCCAGTGTGTTGTTCCATGTCCGGTTCTAACTGTTGCTTCCTGATCTGCATACAGGTTTCGCCGGAGGCAGGTAAGGTGGTCTAGTATTCCCACCTCTTTAAGAGTTTTTCGCAGTTTATTGTGATCCACACAGTCAAAGGCTTTAGCATAGTCAATGAAGCAGAAGTAGATGTTCGTCTGAAAATCTCTTGCTTTTTCTATGATCCAATGGATGTTGGCAATTTGATCTTTGGTTCCTCTACTTTTTCTAAATCCAGCTTCAGTTCAGTTCAGTTGTTCAGTCGTGTCCGACTCTTTGCGACCCCATGGAGTGCAGCACGCCAGGCCTCCCTGTCCATCACCAACTCCCAGACCTTTCTCTTAGTTATGTCTATTGAGTCGGTGATGCCATGCAACCATCTCATCCTCTGTTGTCCCCTTCTCCTCCTGCCTTAAATTGTTCCTAGCATCAGGGTCTTTTACAGTGTGTCAGTTCTTTACCACAGGTGGCCAAAGTATTGGAGCTTCAGCATCAGTCCTTCCCATGAATATTCAGGACTCATTTCCTTTAGGATTGACTGGTTTGATTTCCTTGCAGTCCAAGGGATTCTCTAGAGGCTTCTCCAACACCACAATTCAAAAACATCAATTCTTTGGTGCTTAGCTTTCTTTATAGTCCAGCTCTTGAACATCTGGAAATTCTTGGTTCACATACTATTGAGCCTAGCTTGGGGGAATTTTGAACATTACTTTGCTAGCCTGTCAAATGAGTGCACTTATGCGGTAGTTTGAACACTTTTTGGCATTGCCCTTCTTTGGGATTGGAATTAAAAGTGATCTTTTCTAGTCCTGTGGCCACTGCTGAGTTTTCCAAATTTGCTGGTATATTGAGTGCAGCACTTTCACAGCATCACCTTTAAGGATTTGAAATGGCTCAGCTGGAATTCCATCACCTCCACTAGCTTTGTTCGTAGTGATGCTTCGTAAGGTCCCCTTGACTTCACACTCCAAGATGTCTGGCTCTAGGTGAGTGTTCACATCATCGTGGTTATTGGGTCATGCAGATCTTTTTCATATAGTTCTCCTGTGTATTCTTGACACCTCTTCCTAATATCTTCTGCTTCTGTTAGGTCCATATCATTTCTGTCCTCTATTCGGCCCAATAATATTAATTATTATTATTAAGCATTTTGGGGTCCCTGGTTGCTCAGATGGTAAAGAATCTGCCTCCAGTGTGGGAGACCTGGGTTCAACCCCAGGGTCAGGGAAGATGCCCTGGAGAAGGGCATGGCTACCTACTCTAGTATTCTTGCCTGCAGAAATCCATAAAGAGAGGAGCCTGGCAGGCTATAGTCCATGGGGTCACAAAGAGTTGGACATGACTGAGCAAGTAACACACAGTAAGTATTTCAGTAAAAACTCAAGCATTTTCTGATTGCATGCATAGAAAAATCCATTCTTCTATAATCATCAAACTTGGCTTACGTGCTATGATATCCATTCTACCGTATTTTCTCAATCATAAAATTTTGACAAAGTTTCTGACAGAGATTTTTCATATTTGTTAATTTTGTATAGAGTGAAGTCGCACAGCCGTGTCTGACTCTTTGCGACCCCATGGACTGTAGCCTACCAGGATCCTCTGTCCATGGGATTTTTCACGCAAGAGTACTGGAGTGGATTGCCATTTCCTTCTCCAGGGGATCTTCCCAGCCCAGGGATCGAACCTGGGTCTCCTGCATTGTAGACAGATGCTTTACCGTCTGAGCCACCAGGGAAGTAATTTTGTATAGGATAAGTATAAAGGTTACAGTATTTAATCAGCAAATAGAAAATGACTATTAGAGGTAAAATAAAACCTGGACAAATAGAGGGACATGAATCTTAAATCTCTTCATCTGGGTTTTTTAAATAATGACAAGAAAAAATGTTAAATATTGACAAGAAATTCCAAAGTTCATTTAGAAGAATAAATGATTTATTTATTTATTCATTCAGGTAAGAAGTGGATTTATTGAGAGAGAAACACATTCCACAGACAAAGTGTGGACCATCTCAAAAGGAGAAGCGATAAATGAGTCATTTTAGCTAAGAAAGTTTTGGAGAGAAAAAGAAAATCTGTGTATAAGGGGAGTAGTTACACTAAAAATATTAAAACATTTTCTGTCATAAAAATGCAAACATAAAATTGAATTTGGGGAGGGGTGGTGTGATCTCTCTAAATATAAGGCAGAAACCATAGAAGCCTTTTACTTTAAAAGGAGTGCCCCCCACCCCCAAACAAGGTGAAATAAAACCAATTTCCCAACTGTTTTTTTTTTTTTTTTTGAGGTATTGATTTAGCTTCCCTGGTGGCTCAGAGGTTAAAGCGTCTGCCTCCAATGCGGGAGACCTTGGTTCGATCCCTGGGTCAGGAAGATCCCCTGGAGAAGGAAATGGCAACTCACTCCAGTATTCTTGCCTGGAGAATCCCATGGACGGAGGAGCCTAGTAGGCTACAGTCCACGGGGTCGCAAAGAGTCGGACACGACTGAGTGACTTCACCTTCACCTTCATTGATTTACAATATCCTATTGGTTTCAGGTATGGAGAAGGCAATGGCACCCCACTCCAGTACTCTTGCCTGGAAAATCCCATGGACGGAAGAGCCTGGTAGGCTGCAGTCCATGGGGTCGC
The DNA here is from genome assembly GCA_006410635.1 of Cephalophus harveyi. Classification (NCBI taxonomy): domain Eukaryota; kingdom Metazoa; phylum Chordata; class Mammalia; order Artiodactyla; family Bovidae; genus Cephalophus; species Cephalophus harveyi. The sequence goes on from SJYT01054151.1 coordinate 100,799, forward strand.
GAACAGTCAAGATACGACTGAGCGACTTCACTTTGACTTTTCACTCTCATGCATTGGAGAAGGAAATGGCAACCCACTCCAATATTCTTGCCTAGAGAATCTCAGGGACGGGGGAGCCTGGTGGGCTGCCGTCTATGGGGTTGCACAGAGTTGGACACGACTGAAGCGACTTAGCAGCAGCATTAGTTTCAGGTATACAGCATGGTGATTCAAAATTTTTATAATTTATACTCCATTTATAGTTATTATAAAATATTTGCTATATTCCCTGTGATCTTATCAGTTCAGTTCAGTTCAGTCACTCAGTCATGTCCGACTCTTTGCGACCCCATGAATCGCAGCAGGCCAGGCCTCCCTGTTCATTACCATCTCTCGGAGTTCACTCAGACTCACGTCCATCGAGTCCGTGATGCCATACAGCCATCTCATCCTCGGCGGTCCCCTTCTCCTCCTGCCCCCAATCCCTCCCAGCATCAGAGTCTTTTCCAGTGAGTCAACTCTTCACATGAGGTGGCCAAAGTACTGGAGTTTCAGCTTTAGCATCATTCCTTCCAAAGAAATCAAAGTTAAATAAGCAGGGTGACAATATACAGCCTTGACGCACTCCTTTTCCTATTTGGAACCAGTCTGTTGTTCCATGTCCAGTCCTAACTGTTGCTTCCTGACCTGCATACAGATTTCTCAAGAGGCAGGTTAGGTGGTCTGGTATTCCCATCTCTTTCAGAATTTTCCACAGTTTATTGTGATCCACACAGTCAAAGGCTTTGGCATAGTCGATAAAGCAGAAGTAGATGTTTTTCTGGAACTCTCTTGCTTTTTCCATGATCCAGCGGATGTTGGCAATTTGATCTCTGGTTCCTCTGCCTTTTCTAAAGCCAGCTTGAACATCAGGGAGTTCACGGTTCACGTATTGCTGAAGCCTGGCTTGGAGGATTTTGAGCATTACTTTACTAGCATGTGAGATGAGTGCAATTGTGCGGTAATTGGAGCATTCTTTTGCATTGCCTTTCTTTGGAATTGGAATGAAAACTGACCTTTTCCAGTCCTGTGGCCACTGCTGAGTTTTCCAAATTTGCTGGCATATTGAGTGCAGCACTTTCACAGCATCATCTTTCAGGATTTGAAACAGCTCAACTGGAATTCCATCACCTCCACTAGCTTTGTTCGTAGTGATGCTTTCTAAGGCCCACTTGACTTCACATTCCAAGATGTCTGGCTCTAGATGACTGATCACATCATTGTGATTATCTGGGTCATGAAGATCTTTTTTGTACAGTTCTTCTGTGTATTCTTGCCACCTCTTCTTAATATCTTCTGCTTCTTTTAGGTCCCTACCATTTCTGTCCTTTATTGAGCCCATCTTTGAATAAAATATTCCCTTGGTATCTCTAATTCTCTTGAGGAGATCTCTAGTCTTTCCCATTCTATTGTTTTCCCCTATTTCTTTGCATTGATCACTGAGGAAGGCTTTCTTATCTCTCCTTGTTATTCTTTGGAACTCTGCATTCAAATGAGTATTTTGTCCTTTTCTCCTTTCCTTTTTACTTCCTTTCTTTTCCCAGCTATTTGTAAGGCCTCCTCAGACAGCCATTTTGCTTTTTTGCATTTCTTTTTCTTGGGGATGGTCTTGATCCCTGTCTCCTGTACAATGTCACGAACCTCCATCCGTAGTTCATCAGGCACTCTGTCTATCAGATCTAATCCCTTAAATCTATTTCTCACTTCCACTGTATAGTCATAAGAGATTTGATTTAGGTCATACCTGAATGGTCTAGTGGTTTTCTTCACTTTCTTCAATTTAAGTCTGAATTTGGCAATAAGTTCATGATCTGAGCCACAGTCAGCTCCCAGTCTTGTTTTTGCTGACTGTATAGAGCTTCTCCATCTTTGGCTGCAAATAATATAATCAATCTGATTTCAGCATTGACCATCTGCTGATGTCCATGTATAGAGTCTTCTCCTGTGTTATTGGAAGAGGGTGTTTGCTATGACCAGTGCATTATCTTGGCAGAATTCTGTTAGCCTTTGCCCTGCTTCATTCTGTACTCCAAGGCTAAATTTTCCTGTTACTCCAGGTGTTTCTTGACTTCTTCCTACTTTTGCATTCCAGTCCCCTATAATGAAAAGGACATCTTTTGGGGGTGTTAGTTCTAGCAGGTCTTGTAGGTTTTCATAGAGCCATTCAACTTCAGCTTCTTCAGCGTTACTAGTCAGGGCATAGACCTGGATTACCATGATGTTGAATGGTTTGCCTTGGAAATGAACAGAGATCATTCTGTCATTTTTGAGACTGCATCCAAGTACTGCATTTCAGACTCTTTTGTTGACTATGATGGCTACTCCATTTTTTCTAAGGGATTCTTGCCTGCAGTAGTAGATATAATGGTCATCTGAGCTAAATTCACCCATTCTGGTCCATCTTAGTTCGCTGATTCCTACAATGTTGATATTCACTCTTGTCATCTCCTGTTTGACCACTTCCAATTTGCCTTGATTCTAGGTCCATCACTTCATGGCAAAAAGATGGGGAAACACTGATAACAGATGGTAACAGACTTTATTTTCTTGGGCTCCAAAATCACTGCAGATGGTGACTGCAGCTGTGAAATTAAAAGACCCTGGCTCCTTGGAAGAAAAGCTATGACAAACCTAGATAGCATGTTAAAAAGCAGAGATATTACTTTGCTGACAAAGGTCCACGTAGTCAAAGCTATGGTTTTTATAGTAGTCATGTATGGATGTGAGAGTTGGACCATATAGAAGACTGAGTGCCAAAGAATTGATGCTTTTGAACTGTGGTGCTGGAGAAGACTCTTGAGAGTCTCTTGGACTGCAGGTAGATCCAACCAGTCCATCCTAAAGGAAATTGGTCCTGTATATTCATCAGAAGGACTGATGCTGAAGCTGAAACTCCAATATTTTGGCAACCTGACGTGAAGAGCCAATTCATTGGAAAAGACCCTGATGCTGGGAAAGATTGAAGGCGGGAGAAGGGGACGACAGAGGATGAGATGATTGGATGGCATCACTGACTCAATGGACATGAGTTTGAGTAAGCTCCAGGAGATAGTGAAGGACAGGGAAGCCTGGGGTGCTGCAGTCCATGAGGTTGCAGAATTGGACAGGACTTAGCAACAACAACAAGAGCAGCTACTCTACAGTCTCCGGTCCTATATCCTCTTGTCCAGTCAGAAGTTTTCCATCCACTGTACCTTCAGCTTTTATGAAGGGGACTAATATAGAACCACAGGGTCTTTCCTCTGCAGAGAGGAAACGCACAGAAATGGAGAGGGACTCATGACCTCCACTCAGGCAGACATTCTAGAACCTTGGCATTCGGGGATTCACCACTTGCCGGGAGCCAGCGTGAGGAATCCCGCCCGTGGCAAAGGTCGTGAGGAAGGAAGCCTGACAAAACACAAGGGCGTGATCAGGTTTCAGGGGTTCCTCCTGAAATTTCCTGAGCATCCACCCCCAAAAACCAGAGTCTGCCTGCTTTACTGTGTTATGCTTTCCCTACTCTTCTGACATTAACAGGGGGCTGTCCCCCCACCACCTTTTTCTGGAAAAAGTTAATTTATAGCTTTTAGATAATAAATCTTCTGGGCATAATAAGAGTGTTTCAATCCAAAAACCCCTCTGATGGCTTTCTAGCCTGCCTGCTGGACTCTTACAGCTGCACATGTGATTGTTTTCAGCCTCCCGACCGCGAGAGGCACGGGAAGCTTAAAACATCCTAGGAATGTAGGGGCTTCCAAGGAGTCAAAATCATTAGAATAGGACTGATTAAAGGTTTCATTTGTTGAGCCAATACTTGCTGCCAAATTTTCATATCTTTTGTTTGTAGATATAATTGGTATATAGAAAAACAGGTAGTAGACCTGGTATTAGCAACATTAGATCTTTGAGTTAAGTACTTTCTTTGTTATAACCCACTGCACCTTTGTTCTACAGGAATGTAAATTTATTTAGTACTTTGAGGGTGATGCAGAGTAAAGAAAAAACACTTCTAGGGAAAAAGAGTTTTCTGGTTGATAGACATTTATCTAGGAAGAGAGCCATAAAAATGTTAACAGGCCTCTTGGCCAGAAAATAATGTAAACCACCTGAGACCTTTTGTATACGGGAAGGTATGCAAAAAGAAAGCCTGGTCTCAATGAGGGTCAGGACTGCTGCCCCTGCATAACTCTGCATATTCCATTATTTCTTTATGTACAACTTGGGGTATATAAGCTGATTTTGAAAATAAAGTCTTGAGTCTTGCACCGATGCAGGGGTCCCCCATGTCGTTCTTTTCTCCCCTTTTCTGGCTGAATTCCCATCTGGAGCGTGGGTGCCCGCCAAGCCTGCTAATTTTGCCCTGGCATTTAAGTTCCACATGAGGAGCCCAAGGCGGGGCACCTTTCGTCCGATATTCAAGTGGGCGCTGGTGGCCTACGTAGGTGGTGCAAGCTTCTTGTCTTGAAGCTTTATTGGTATCCCACATAAACCAAGTTATTCAGCCTCTTTTCTCCACCAATATTTCCTACTACACTATCCATTTCTAATCTCTCTATATATCTGTAATTAAATAGGTTTTTTCCTAGGACGCCGACTCCATCCCTGCTTCGAATTCCCTGGATCCACCAGGGCTGGACCCCAGCAACCACTCAACATACTTTAGGGAGTCACAGTTCTACGACCAGCCAAATGGCCAAATGGCCTAGCCCCATGGACCCCGTCTCAGCTTCAACACACCTGCAAGAAAAGGATAGGCCTGTACAGAGTCAGGGGCCCAGTGGACAGTGAAACTAGAGAGGGACACTGGGAGGCTTCTTCTTCCCTCTCACTGGCGCCTGAACCCACGACCACACCCACTACTGGATTACATGGCAAGGTAGGTGGGCTTGCCAGGGGTACAGAGGGCAGTGTCTCCAGAAGTCCCCTGTGAAGACATTACCAAACCAAACTTGGATCCACTCGCTGCCTGCACGCTGTGAAGCCAATCGACCCCAGATTGTGGTGAAGTAAAGTGCAGCATTTAATTCAGGCGCCAAGAAAGGAGTCCAGGACAGCTAGTGCTCAAAAAATCCAAACTCCTTGATGGGTTTCAGCAATGCACTTTTTGAAGCTTTAATAAGAATATTTTAAAATTAATTTTTAGTAGAGTATAGTTGCTTTATGATATTGTGTAGTTTCTGTTGCACAGCAAAGTGAATCAGCCATGCATATGCCTATATTCCCTCCTTTTTGGATTTCCTTCCCGTTTAGGTCACCACAGAGCAGTGAGTAAGAGTTCCCTTTACTACACAGTAGGTTCTCATTAGTTATCTATTTTATATTAATACAAAGGACTTCCCAGGTGTCGCTAGTGGTAAAGAATCTGCCTGCCAATGCAGAAAATGTAAGAGCCTTGGGTTCGATCCCTGGGTTGGGAAGATCCCCTGAAGGAGGGCAGGGCAACCGACTGCAGTATTCTGGCCTGGAGAATCCCATGGACAGAGGAGCATGGCGGGCTATAGTCTGTGGGGTCAAAAAGAGTCAGACAGGACTGAAGCAACTTAGCACACATGTCGTATTAATAGTATATATGTGTCGATCTCCATCTCCCAATTCATCCCATCCTCTTTTCCCCACTTGGCATCCATATGCTTCTTCTCTATGTCTGTGTCTCTGTTTCCACTTTAGAGCCAAGCATTTTTTTTTTCCCACTTTATTTTTTTGGAGGCTAATTACTATACTAATTACTATATTGTATTGGTTTTGTCATACATTGACATAAATTCGCCATGAGTGTACATGTGTTCCCCATCCTGAACCCCACTCCCACCTCCCTCCCCATGAGCCAAGCATTTTTAAAGGCCAGGTGAGGGAGGGGAGTCTTGGTGTGTGGTCAGTCTGGTTGATGGTGGAGTAATAAAGCTGTGTCACAGGAGTTAATCCATGATCAACTCTCAAGCTCATGGTCATCAAATAGTTAAATTCTTCCTTTTGGTGGGGGTTGTAGCTGTAAAACAACTCAGGAAATGTACATCAGATACTGTTATCTAGGTACTTCAGAGAGATGCTACAGCTGAGAATTTGGTGGAGGGGTCTATCCCCGAGAAGTCCCCATAGGGTCCTGCCCAGTTCCAAGACACCCAGGTATTGGTTAGCAGGAGGCTCACATCCACAAGGAAAACTGCATCCCTCTAGCAGGTACAGTCTCCCGGCCCTGCTCACGGGCCTTGCTCATGACACCCAGCAAACATGTTATCAGTGCCACCACCTGCTGCTGGGCCTGACCAAGAGCCCAGCAGAAATGGTCTGTGCCGCTTCTCCTTGGTGCGGAAGGATGCTTACAGGAAGTTGGTTTAACAATGGAAGTACCTCTTGGGTTCGTGTGCATGTGTCCTAAGTTGCTTCAATCATGTCCAACTCTTTGCGACCCCATGGATGTAGCCCACCACGTTCCTCTGTCCATGGGATTCTCCAGGCAAGAATACTAGAGTGGGTAGCCATTCCCTTCTCCAGGGGATCTTCCCGACCCAGGGATCAAACCCATGTCTCATGTCTCATGTGTCCTGCATTGGCAGGTGGGCTCTTTACCACTAGCCCTACCTGGGAAGCCTCTTGAGTTAGTACTTCATATGAAATAAAGCCAAATACTTGTTGCTGATTTCTCAAAGAACCAATAGGGAGCAAGAGAAGAGAGAGGAAACTTCGGTCCACTGTATCATTTTCTCTGGCTTCACACAGCATCCCCAAGACCGATTCAGAAACTCTCAGAGCTCATTTCCCGGGCAACAGACAGTGAGGGGAGGAGGCAGGAAGCTCCTCCCCGCTGACCATGGTGGAGGACACATCTGCAGGGGGGGTGTCACATGGGCGCCGTCACCCCTAGGTGCTCTCGCAGTCCTTGACCCTCAGAGTCTTCCCAGCCTCCCACAGGGACACCAGGAGTGGAAGCCAGACTGTCCAAGGCCAGCATCCTGCGTGAAAGGGGTCTTGCTGGGTCCTGTTGAAACTTCAGGAAAAGGTCTTAGTACTCCTCCCTCTGCAGTTCCCAAATCATCCTTAAATGCAGGAATGTGACCTCAGGACACAAGGCAAGCACAGACCCTGTACCGAGTGCCCAGGTTGAGATCAAATGTCATCCCCCCGGCCCTGCGGCCAAGTGCCAACAAGGCACTTCTGTTGTGGGTCTAGTTCCAGGGGTCCGTTGTCCTGAAAGGAAAGAACACGGTCCAAAGAAAACCGGGTTTCCTGCCGGCTGACTGCTCCTGCCCTGCCGGCTGCCGTTTGCTCTCCTCACCCTGCCCCGGCCACCCTGAGCCCAGTCTCCCAGACCATGTGATCCTTTTAAACAGAGATCGGGTGGCTCTCTCCCCATGTGACAACACGGCAATGGGCTGCCTGGGCCTCTAAGGTTCTGCAGGATCTGACCTCCCACCAGCTGCTTGGGGTGACCTCAAAAGCCCATCCATCGCAGGGAGAGCCTCTGGCGTCCCTGCTTCGTCTGCCTGAGTGGTTCTTTCTCCAGCTCTTTGTAGTCACTCTTTCACTTTGTTCAGATTTGGGCTCAAATATGGGTCGGGAAGATCCCCTGGAGAAGGGAATGGTACCCACTCCAGTGTTCTTGCCTGGAGAGTTTCAGGGACAGAGGAGCCTGGTGGGCTACAGTCCATGCGGTCACAGAGAGTCAGACACGATCAAGCAACTAAAAACGCACGCACCTCATCTCCTCACAAAATGCTCCCCAGTGACCCTCTTCTCCCTTCTGCACCCCCACCTGGGTGAGATCACAAATGACAAATGACCACAAACTCCATGGCTTCAGACAACACACATTTATTTTCTCACGGTTCTGGATGTCCAAAGTCCCCCAAACCAGTTTCAACTGGGTGAAGAGCAAGGTGTCAGCAAGGCCACATTCCCTGCAGAGGCTCCCAGGGCTAAGCTGGGCCTGCCTTTTCCAGCTCCCAGCGCTGCCTCCCGTGTGTTCTGCAGCTCGGGGCCCCTTCCTCCGGCATCAGAGCCAGCAGGGTGGCATCATCTGTCTCTGCTGTAGTCAACCCGCTCTCTCGTCTCTCTAATGAGGACACTTGTGGTTACACTGGGGGGTAGGGGGGGACCCAGATCTCTCAGGGTAATAAGGGAAGATAGAAGTGCAAACTAAGAAACACATTCTAATTCTCCCTGGTGTGAAAAGAGGGAAAGTCCCCCTCCCACCCTATCCCTAGGGGCATTTTCTTTAGAAACTTCTAATTGGAAGTCCTTTCTCTGTGCCTTTGAGGTTTATGTAAATATTTTGAAAAGCTCACTAAGCCTCTTGCCAGATTTACACCCAGGACTGTGTTTCTTGAGGACCTGGGAGCCATCTCTTCAAAGCGCAAACGTCAAAGGAACAGCCGCCAGTGCCCCCTCCCGTGGGAGGCGGGAGCCTAACTCAGCAGCGCCCGGCTCCAAGATGCCGACCTCCTCCCAGCGTCACCGAGATCCCGGAAGTGTGTGCTTCCTTCGCATGAAGGCGGTTAGCTCTCCCAGGTGGCCGCCAACTCCAGCTGAATGTAGGGGAACTCTGTGTGACGAACGGTGCTATCAGGTCCCTTCACCCAGAACCGGTTATGCTTTCCCTCGAGAGCACGTGCGTAGTGGGGTCGCATCTGCTACGCTATAAGATAGCATGACATTTCTCTCTGTCTTTGCCATCTCTTTGTGCATCGCCTGTGATGTGCCTCTTGCTGGCTTAATGCTTATCCAGTAATAAAAACTGTTTTCTTTCTCCTCTACCTTGGTGCAGAGCTTTCCAGGGCAGGCAGGAGATTTTGTTTTTAATTTTATTTCCCCAACATAATCTCCCCATCTCAGAATTCTTGGCTTAATCACATCTGCCATCTTTTTGCCATAGGAGGTAACATTTCCAGGTTGTAGGGATTAGGGTTGGGCAGGGATTAGTGTCTGGGAATGGATGAGAGCCATGATTCAGCCCACCACCCACCCCTACCCCATCCCCTTCTAGCCCCCTACTCAGTTTTATTGCTCTCATAGGTTTGATCACCTACCTGACATTATTTGGACATGTGTTCAGTTAAATAGGGATCTTCCCTGGTGGCTCAGATGGTAAAACATCTGCCTACAATGTGGGAGACCTGGGTTCGATCCCTGGATTGGGAAGATCCAGGAAGGACAGAGGAGCCTGGTGGGCTACAGCCCATGGGGTCACAAAGAGTCGGACACGACTGAGCAACTTCACTCACTCACTTCAGTTGAATAACTCTTGTTTAGTTATCCAGCTCAATATAAGCTACATGAAGTCAGGGATTTGACCTTTTTTATGTACTACATGAAAAGTGAAAAGTGTTAGTCGCTCAGTCAGGTCCGACAGTTTACCCTGCAGGCTCCTCTGTCCATGGGATTCTCCAGGCAAGCATTCTGGAGGGGGTTGCCATTCCCTTCTTCAGGGGATTTTACCCACCCAGGGATTGAACCTGGGTTTCCTGCTCAGCAGGCAGATTCTTTACCGTCTGAGCCACCAGAGAATCCTCTAGACAGCCAGCCCCTAGGAAGGTGCCAGCCCCTGGCAGGAACTCCATGCGTGTTTGAGGACCAAATGAAAGAGGAAATGTGAGTTCTTGACTCCATGGGGAAGCGAGTTTGATTAGGCCACTCAGAGCAGCCAAAGAGCACCCCCAGCTGTCAGCCAGCGGCCCTCAAACCTCCTCCCTTGGCGACCGCTTGTTGAGCAGTCGATGGAGTTGGACAGAACTTTTAGTGAGAGAGGAAAACAAACAAACAAAAAAAAACACTTTTTTTTTTTTTCTTGCAGAAAAATTCCAATCAGTATGTGAGTGAGGCAAAGAACAAGAAACCTGGAAGGAAACTTCCGTTTGTAGCTTTCCCACTGGAAGGGCTCTGATTGTTGGTAGCGGTGCTGTGAATGCATTCTTTAATCTGGAACATTACTGCAGAGTGACTGGAGGGCAGGAATCGTTGAAGAACCTCTGGCTCCAAGGGGGATGAAAGTGGCCAGAGTCACCCATTCAGCGGGGAGGAGGGTGCTCCACATCCTGGCGACCACTATTACCCCCAGTTAGGGGTCTGGTCCAGGCATCACACATTGCCAGGAGGAGCTGCCATGACTCAATCACCTTGGTGTCTCAGCCAAGAGAGAAAGTACTTGATTTCCTCTAGAAATTGACATTTTTGCACTTTCACTATCAAATCTCATCTATATCTGGTTTGTTTGTTTGTTTTTCTGGCAGCACCAAGTAGCCTGGGGGATTTTAGTTCCCCAACCAGGCATCAAACCTGTGCATTGGGAGCTCAGAGTCCTAACCACTGGACCACCAGGGAAGTCCCTTATCTATGTCTTTTTCTATTGCAGACTGGCATCAGGCTCTGTCTTCTTCAACTAAATTCAGAAGATGGATTCAGAGGCCAGGGTGTAACCATTCTTGGCTTGAACGTGAACGTGAAAATCGCTCAGTCATGTCCGACTCTTTGTGACCTCATGGACTATATAGCCCATACAATTCTCCAGGCCAGAATAGTGGAGTGGGTAGCTTAAAGCCAAGCTTGATTTGGAAGAGTTACTGAAAGAGTGTGTGTGACCATCTGGCTGCTCACTGCTCAAAAGCCAATTAACAGCCCAGGCTGGTGGAAAGGAAAGTTTGCTTTATTTCAGATGCCCGCAACTGGGCACAGGGGAGGGCGGACGTCTGTCCAAAGGCCGACTCCTGGCTCCCTCTGGTAACCAGTTGGGCAAGAGGTTTTATAGACAGAAGGAGGGGGCTACATGCAGGAACAAGTCAGCTGCGACAGTCATCTTCAAATCAGTCACTGGTGGTCTGACATGCATCATCTTGGCTGTTTTAGGTACGGTTAATCTTTAGGTCCAGGGCCCGTTTGTTCCCATTTCTTTGCAGCCAGTTCTTGGAATCGTGGCAGTTTCTGTACAGTCTGGACATCCTGACATCATGTAGTTAACTTCTCCACCTGTTGTTTTGGTATCTATAAAACAGCTCACAGGATATGCTCAGAAAGTCCTTGAGAAAGAGCTAAAGGTCCTCAACCATGCTTAATGACTACATTATCATTATTATTATTATTATTTGGTCTCCTTTGACTGTTTTCCTTTGTTTATGTATGCTCTCATTTCTCTGGTTCAACTTATTCTTTGACTAAAGTTTTCTGAAGACACAAGGCAGGCAGAGGACAGGAGGGGGAGCAAGGACCGCAGGGTCCTGCTCCATTTCAGAAGCACAAGACAACCCTCTGGGAAGCCTGCAACTTAGAAAAGCAGGTGTATTTCCAAGTGTTTTGTTTCCTGTGAATGCCACATACTGCTGTTTATGAATGCCATCTGTACCTGTTTCAGTCCAGTTCAGTTCAGTCGCTCAGTCGTGTCCGACTCTTTGCGACCCCATGAATCGCAGCACGTCAGGCCTCTCTGTCCATCACCAACTCCCTCAGTTCACCCAAACTCATGTGCATCGAGTCGGTGATGCCGTCCAGCCATCTCATCCTCTGTCGTCCCCTTCTCCTCCTGCCCCCAATCCCTCCCAGCATCAGGATCTTTTCCAATGAGTCAACTCTTCGCATGAGGTGGCCAAAGTATTGGAGCTTCAGACCAAATAACAAAAATGTTGCCTCTAACCTCGGCTCATTCCTACTCAGCTCCTTTTGAATAAAGCCACTTGAGTCAGAGGCATCAGAGTGTAAACTTGGCTTCAACTTGGCATCCTTCCTCCCAGCTCCAGATCAAATCTGGGTCACAGATAAATTTGGTGCCTCCAGAGCTGGCCAGAGAAGTCTCTGATAGCCTCAGAACTTGTTTGCCTTCTCTGTCTCAAAACATGAGAAGGAAGTTTCCCCTTAGCAGGATTTAGTAAGGCTTATTTTGGAGATGTTATTAGACATTAAAACACTGTAACATGTTGCATTACTACATGGTAACATTTTATCAGCATTAAATTACTACATTCAATAAATAATATACCAAGTAAAATTCATTTCAAAAAGAACACTTGGCTGATTTGCATTGATGTTTGGTAGAAACCAACCAATTCGGTAAAGCAATTATCCTTCAATTAAAAAATAAATTTAAAATTAAATTAATAAAGCAAGCTTTCGCTCCATTAAAAAAAAGAACACTTGAAAAGTATTGCATTTCATAGCATCTCAAGTACCCTAAGTGCTTTTCACTCACCAAGATGCTGCTTACAATATTATCCTTGCTGTGTGCCCATTTACAGTCCTAACAGACATGTTATATCTATATACATAACAGAAAGTCATATACAAAATCATTGCAACAAATTGGCATGGTTTATGAGTCAGATGGAGTTATGGGAAGTCCTTAGGGTTAAGTTCAGTTCCGTTCAGTTCAGTCGCTCAGTCGTGTCTGGCTCTTTGCGACCCCATGGACTGCAGCACACCAGGCTTCCCTGTCCATCACCAACTCCCGGAGTTTACTCAAACCCATGTCCATCGAGTTGGTGATGCTATCCAGCCCTCTCATCCTCTGTCGTCCCCTTCTTCTCCTGCCTTCAATCTTTCCCAGCAAACCCAGCATCAAAACGCAATGATAGACTACCCCAAGGATGTAGAAAAAATAATTCCATAGCCTTGTTATTTGAAAAAAATAGGGAACTCAAAAAGTGCAGAGGCAGCTTGTGCTCACCATCGCCCTCTAGTGGTAGATCCTGGGGTGCGTTTACGGGGCTCATTGGGAACTTATGGACAAACAACCTCCTGACCATTTTGATTTAGGAAAATATTTCGCACTCGTCAAGCTGACTTTTTAAATGCACTTGATAAAGGTGCAATCAGTTTGCTGAATTTCCTTGAAAGAGTCATCCTAATGGTAGGTTACATTAATGGTAAGGTGATTAAAATCCAGGTTTCGTTTCCAGCCACGTGAAAACATTAAAAATGGCACCCTGATTTCTTATCCTTTCATACGTTTATTCTAAAGCAGGAGATTTTTATTTTTTCAGTTTATCCATCCTAGCCTTGTTCTATCACAAAGATACCTGATTATAGAGTCACAGACAAAAACTTGGCTTTGCAAAATATCGAGTTGAGTGCATAGCACCAAGTTTTAGGACCTGGACTCTGCTGCAGACTGGAGGCTTTGCTCTGTAAAAATAGAATTGGTACCTAGAGGAGTATGCGAGGTCTGGCTGCTCACTGCACAAAAGCCAATAAACAGGCCAGGTTGGGGGAAAGGAAAATTTGCTTTATTTCAGATGCTGGCAACTGGGGGGAGAGAGTGGCAGACGTCTGTCCAAAGGCCGACATCCCCCCACTGGCAGTCAGTGGGGCAAGAACTTTTATAGACAGCAGAGGCAGTGAGGCGGGGGGAGGGAGGGGGGGAGGAAGCTCTGGGAGTCATCTTCAAATTGGTCCTCGGTGGTCTGATCAGCGTCCTCTTTAGGTCCGGTTAATCTTCAGTTCCAGGGTCCACTGGTTCTCATTTCTTTGAGGCCAGCTCTCAGAATTGTGGCGGCTTATGTTGTGGGTACAGTCTGGTCTTTTTGTAGTTAACTTCTCCACCTGGGGTTTTGGTATCCATCAGACAGCTCACAGGATATGACTCAGAATATTATCTATAGCCCTGGAGAACTCAAGGTCCTTGACTGTGCTTAACGGCTACATTATTATTATTTAGTCTCCTCGGACTGTCTTCCTTTGTTTCCACACGTCTGTCTTCTCTGATTAAACTTATTCTTTGACTAAAGTTTTCCACAGACAAAAGGCAGGCAGGGGACACGGAGCGACAAGGACCACAGGGTGCTCAGAATCAGGTGAGGGGCCCAAACGAGGGTGGAAGGGGCAAGTCAGAGCCCCTGCACAAAGAGGGCGCTCAGCCCCCGGCCCCACCGGGCACCCAGGACACAACCGGCCAGCGACCCCCGCCACACGCAAGAACTCGGAGGACTCTTGGAAAAATTGTATGGCTACGAAGGAAAGATCTATGAATAATTCCAATACTGGGAATTGTTCAAACAATAATAAAAATTCAGGCTTACCTCCTGATTACCCTATAGGGCAACCCACCAGTCAACAAGGCCTCAAATTTCCCACAAAACTTTCATTTGAGGAATGCTTTCAACATAAAGGACCAAAACTATGAACTGAAATAATGAGCAGATGGAACTTTTATAAAGAAATCCTATCATTACAGGATGGTATTTTTTTTTAATTAATTTATTTTTTTTTTACTTTATTTTACTTTACAATACTATATTGGTTTTGCCATACATTGACACGAATCCGCCACAGGTGTACATGAGTTCCCAATCTTGAACCCCCCTCCCACCTCCCTCCCCATATCATCTCTCTGGATCGTCCCGGTGCATCAGCCCCAAGCATCCTGTATCCTTCATCGAACATAGACTGGCGATTCGTTTCTTACATGATAGTATATTTTTAAATAGGGAAGAGTTTTGGATGCTAAAAAACACAAACGAAATTTTAACTTAAAAGCACAATGAAAGGTTTAAAAGATAAAGTCAAGAATATCTCTCACATTACTAAAATCAGAAATGAAAGCGGAGACATTACTACTGATGGTACAGAAATAGAAAGTATTATGAGATTACTATGAAGAATTGTATGCCAACAAATTGGATAACTTAGATGAAATGGACAAATTTCTAAAAACACAAAACCTACCAAAAGTAAATCACAAAGAAATAAAAAATCTGATTAAACCTATAACTAGCAAGAAGATTAAGTTAGTAATCAAAATTATCCCAACAAAGAGTTCAGGATGAGATAGCTTCACTGGTGAATTTTATCAAACATTTAAATAAGTAATATGAGTTCTTACTCATACTTTTGCAAAATATTGAAGAAGAGGGAACACTTCCTAAATAATTCTATGAAGGCAGCATTGCCTTGATACCAAAGCCAGGAAGAAAAAAAAAAAAAAACTATAAGAAACCTATAGACCAATATCCCTCATGAACACTGATGCAAAAGAAAAACCTCAACAAAATATTAGCAAACAAAATTCAGCAGCTATTAAAAGGATTATACATCACGACCAAGTGAGATTTATTCTTGGAATGCAAAAATATTGGGTTGGCCAAAAAGTTTCTTCAGTTTTTAAGTAAAAATAAAAGACACATTTTTCATTTTTACCAAGCACTTTATTGAACAACATAGTCACCAAAATGGTGGTGGAATCATTTTTTTCCACTATCTTCTGCCATTTTTCAGGCAACTTCATTATTCCATCTTCCCAAAACTTTTTATCTTTTTGACCAGAGAACTGTTCCAGGTGGTTTTTTACAGTCTTCCAGGGAACTGAAGTTTTTTCCATTAACAGAATTTTGTAAAGACTGAAATAAATGGAAATCTGAAGGTGAAATGTCTGGTGAATACGGTAGATGAATCAGAACTTCCCAGCCAAACTGTAACAGTGTTTGCCTGGTCATCAAAGAAGTGCAGTCTTGAGTTCCCCTGATGGAAGTCAGCATTTTTCTGCTGACTAATTCCAGACATTTTTCTTTCAGTTGGTCTAACTGGAAATAGTACTTACTGGAATTAATCGGTTTTCTGGAATGAGCTCACAATAGAAGATTCCCTTGCAATCCCACCATACACACAACACACCTTCTCTGGATGAAGACTGGCCTCTGGTGTGGTTGGTGGTAGTTTATCTCACTTGCCCCACGATCTCTTCTATTCCACATTATTGTTCAGTATCCACTTTTCATTGCCCATCAGAATTTGTTTTAGAAGTGGAACATTTACATTTAAGTAGAGAATCGCATGTGGAAATACAATCAAGAAGGTGTTTTTCTGCTTAACATGGAAGCCAAGCATCAAAGCGGTGAATGAACATCATCACGCTGGTGCAAATGATTTTCAGCGCTTGGTTTGCATATTTCAAGTATGTTGGCTATCTCCCAAGTTGTATAACGTTGATTGCTTTCAATCAATGTCTTGATTTGATCAGTATCAACATCAACTGACTTACCTGACCAGGGAGCATCATCCTGTATAAAACTCTGCAAACCACTTTTCACACTTTCAATCAGTCACAGCACCTCCATACACTGCACAAATCTTTTATTTTTGCATTTTTACCTTTCTTGAAATAATAATAAAGCATAATACACCAAAATATTGCTTTTTTTCTTCCATCTTCCATATTAAGATGGCTACACAAAAATTCACCAATTTTGGTAAGTTTCTTTTTAAAATGCATGCTGATAAGACAGCTATCACAATATAACCTAACAAAACTGGTTTCAAACAAAGTTAAAAACAATTCAGTGCTCTTCGAACTAGTTTACGGGGGGAAAAAAATGAACAAATTTCTTGACCCACCCCATATTTCAACATATGAAAATTCATCAATGTAAAAACCATATTAACAGAATGAAGGGAAAAAATCACATAGGGAATCCCCAGGAGGTCCAGTGGGTAGGACTCTGTGCTTTCACTGCGGAGGGCACAGGTTCAATCCCTGCTCGGGGAACTGACATCCCACAAGCCTCACAGTGCAGGGGAAACATTTTTTTTTTTCAACTGAAACAGGAAAAGTATGCAACAAAATTCAAAACCCTTTCATGATAAAACCACTCAACAAACCAATAATAGAAGGAAATTATCTCCTTAGTAAAAACCATACATAAGAAGCACATAGTGAACATCATACTCAAATGACAAAAATAGCTGAAATCTTCTCCTTTAAGATCAGGAACAAGGGAAAGAATGTCTGATTTTACCTCTTCTAGTCAACAAAATACTGGAAGTTCTAGACAGAGCAACTGAGCAAAGAAGCAATAAGTAGATAAGCTGAACTTCAGGAAAATTAAAAGCTTACGGACACCACGAGCAGAGTAGAAAAGCAGCCCATAGAATGAGAGAAAGCATTTGCAAATCCTGTCTGACGAGGGATTAGTGCGCAGGACGCATAAACAACTCCAACAACTCAACAACAAACAGACAAGGTAAAATATGGTCCAAGGAGCTGCACAGTCATTTCTCCAAAGAAGGTATACGAGTGGCCAACAAGCCCCAAAGAGCAGCTGAAAGGAAGAGGAGATTGAAAAAGAAGCAAATAGAACATCCAGAAAAGTTTTAATGGAACTTATGATGTTCCTGATGAAAAGCGGATTACACACAACTGGATCAGAAATCAGTGCACACGGTAAATAAAGGTGAAGGATTCAGCCTCCTCTGCTTGTCTCCATCTTCACCACCCTGGTTTCTGCCACGTTCTTTACCTGATTCCATTGCCTTTCTCCTCCTGAGGGCGTCCTGCCCCTGAACTTGTCTCCCGTCTTGTCTACCCTCCACACGCTGGCCAGAGAGAATTTTCAACAACTCTATTTGTTTTGTGATTTTAAACTTTTTAAAAAATTACTTTTACACTGCAATCAACAAATTACCCGGATGGTATGAGACTGTACAGATACAAAGGGCGTGCTGGTTTCCTCTCTCCTTCCTCTTTCCCCTCTCTGAGCCAGACAGTCTCTCTCCTCAGAGGCGACCACTGCCACAGGCTTTTTGTTTCCCCTTCTAGAAACATTCTCCACATGTATGAGCACAGGTAGACACACATCGTTCGTGATGAGCACTTGAGATGTGGCCAGTGTGGCTGAGGTCTTGGAGTTTTCAAACAAAAGGCCAATGTTTCCCATGTTGCTTTATTCCACTGAATATTGAAAATATTTGTGTTCACTTTTCTGAGCAGCCTCTATGCAAGTGTCATCGTTACAGTTAAAATCATTTAGTATTTAAGGGCAAATGCCATGAAACATCACTGGTTTATGAGACTGTTGAAAGAAGTAAAAGACAATGGATAAGTTTTTTTTTTTTTGCCAGCACTCGTTGCTTGAGTCATGGAAGGGTTTTTAAGGTTTGCAGTAATGGGGCGTCCCCAGGTGGCGGTAGTGGTAAAGAACTTGCCTGCCAATGCAGGAGACAAGAGATGCGGGTTCAATCCCTGGGTCAGGAAGATCCTCTGGAGGAGGGCATGGCAACCCATTCCCATATTCTTGCTGGGAGAATCCCCATGGACAGAGGAGCCTGGCGGGCTACAGTCCATAGGGTCACAAACATGACTCAAGTGACTTAGCATGAGCAAATATGTACCAATATTTTCCCGAAACTAAAAGAACATTGAGACTTCCCTGGGGTTCCAGGGATTAAGACTCTGAACTTCCAGTGCAGGGGTCACGGGTTCAATCCCTGGTCAGAGAGCTAGGATCCCACATGCCACGTGGCAATGCAAAAAAAAAAAAACAAAAATAATGTTAACCAGATATTCAACATCAAAAATTTTGAATTAGTGTAAGTTTTCTCACCAATATAACACTCCTATAACCAAGCACTTTCCAGGTGGCACTAGTGGTAAAGAATCCACCTGCCAGTGCAGGGGACGTAAGAGACATGAGTTCAATCCCTGAGTAGGGAAGATCCCCTGGAGGAGGAAATGGCAACCCACTCCAGTATGCTTGCCTGGAAAATTCCATGGGCAAAGGAGGCTGGTGGGCTGCAGTCCACGCAGCCACCAAGAGTCAGACACAACTGAGCAAGCAACTGGGCACATTTTGAAATCTTTGTCAGAAGGACCCGGATATGTGAATTTCTGCTTTCAACTGTGATCTCCGGGAAGATCATTAACCACCAGTAAACAGCCAAGCGCTGTTGCTGCTTGCCTGGGTCACCTGACACTGAGCTCATGAATGTAGCCTGAGTAACCCCTGAACTGAACTGAACAGTAACGGGGCTTCCCGGGCGCGCTAGTGGTAAAGAACCTGCCTGCCTTCGCAGGAGACAAGGGTGTGGGGTCGGCCCCTGTGTCGGGAAGACCCTCTGGAGGAGGGCATGGCAGCCCGCCCTCACCAGCCCTGTGCTGCCGGCCACTCACGCTCCTTGCGCCCACCGGCCGTTCTGCCGGCTGAGTGACCTGCCTGCGTCTGCACCTGGCCCCCACTCTCCTGCCTTGCCGCCCCAGGCCTGAGGCAGCCCCCGCTGAAGGCGGGGCCGCTTTCCTGCCTTCCTCAGCGCAAGCCCACCTTGTCTTGAAGTTTTCCCTGGTCACCCACTTCCTGGGCCTCCCCCAGCATGTGGCCTGCTGTTTCTCTAGCCCCAGAGGAAGTTCCTGGAGAACAAAGCCCCCAGCTCTCATCTCTGCTTAGTGACTGTTGACAACTCGCAGATGGGACTGAAGTGTCCAAGGTGGGATTTCAGGCCCCGGAACTGGCTAATTGAAGGCGAGGATCTTTCTGGCACCCCCAGGGCACATGGCAAAGGAAGCTCTGGGCTCCACGTGGAGAATCCTGCCAGGGGTGCCTGGGGAGGGGACCAAACAGGGGTCATCCATCCCTCTCCATACATCTCCCCGTTTAATCCTCCAAACAACCCCCTAGCGGGAGGGCCTCTGGCCCCCACCCCACAGAGAAGGGAGCAGAAGGTTCAGGGGTCCTGGGGGTTAAACCAGGTCATCTCCCTGAGGGCCTCCCTGGTGGCTCAGCCGGTAAAGAATCCGCCTGCAATGCAGGAGACCCTGGTTCGATCCCTGGGTTGGGAAGATCCCCTGGAGAAGGAAACGGCTCCAGTAGTAGGCCTGGAGAATTCCATGGGGTCGCAAAGAGTCGGTCACGACTGAGCAGCGGTCACTCGCTCTCCGTGGGCAACAGGCAGAGAGCCTGGGGCTTAGGCAGCAGCGGGTCTGCTGGCTGACACACCACGTCCCAGGGCTTGTTCTTATTTGCTCAGCAGCAGCAGGAGCTGAGCCCCTGTTTTCCCCTGACCCCCCAGCAGCCTTCGGAACCCCACCATGCCGCCCTTCACTCACACGTGAGACCCTGGGAGCCCACTGCCACCACAGAGGGGCCGTGATCCTTCATGCCTGACGTGTTTGCTGGTGCTGGAGACCCCCTCCTTTTCAGTGTGGTTCCAAGGTGCAGGGGGACGGTTCAAGTGACTCGTAGAGGTCTCCTGGGGTTTGAGGACGTCTGGATTTCTGGGAAGAATTTTCTGGAGTGAGTGTCTTGGGGACGGCCTGGAGGGGCCTGAGGGGAAGGGGTCGCCCTGTTCCTGGGGGCAGGGCAGCGCCCGGGCTGGGGCGGCCCGCTGGGCCAGCG
>SJYT01054151.1:120916-206820 GCA_006410635.1 Cephalophus harveyi
GGAGAGGGGAGGCGGGGAGACCCCGAGGGAGAGGTGGGGAGCACGGGAGACCCCGAGGGAGAGGAGGGGAGTGGGAGAGACCCTGAGGCGCGGGAGAGGGGAGGCGGGGAGACCCCGAGGGAGAGGAGGGGAGGCGGGGAGACCCCGAGGCGCGGGAGAGGAGTAGGGGGGGAGCGCGGGGCGGGTAAAGGGCGCAGCGGAGGCCGGCGTTTGTCGGCTGCTCCGCGAGCCCTGTCCTGTCTTCGAGGCGTCGGCTTGGCACTTTTGCCCGGCGGGGCCTGGGTCTCCCTCCACACCTGGGGCTTTCTGGTCCTCGGGAGGCTGCTCTCGGGCAGAGTTCTCGGGGAGGGTCCGGCCCTCAGGCGCCCCCCACCCCAGTCACGCGGATTGAGGTGCGGGGTTGGCGGGCTGGCAGAGGAAGGCTCCAGAAAAGAACAAGGCAAGGGAGGGAGACTCTGCCTAAGAAGACAGAGGAGGCGGGGCGGAAGAGGAACAGGCCAGAGCTAGGCTGCCCCTGGACCCAGCTGGCCTGCCAAAGGAACAGGCCCCACTGCAGGCTGGCCCCAGGTTGTGCCTTCACAGGGCTGCACGCCTCCCTTCACCCCATTCCTCTCTGGCCCCCACGCCCACTCCCCAGAGAAAGCGGAAATGCCTGGCCTGCATCAAGCTGGACTCAAAGGATCAAGTCCTGGGCCGGATGGTGCACTGTCCCATACAGACGCAGGTTCAACGGGTGAGGAGGGGGCTGGTAAGGTGGGGAGAGACTGGGCCTTGGGAGGGGCCTGGATGAAGAGGTTTGGGGTGGGGGCGCGGAGGAGCTCTGGGCTTGGCCCAGACAATCCCTGGGAGGGGGGACTGGGGCGGTAGGCGCTGGCTGGAATGGGGCGGCCCGAGTGGCCCTGTGCCGGCAGGAGCTGGACGACGCCCAGGATGCCCAGTGCGGGAGGGTGGAGCGCGTCGGCGAGGACCCCCACAGCTACTACCTTCCCGGACAGTTCGCCTTCATCAAAGCCTTGTCCCCCTGAGCTAAGGTCTGGCGGGTAGGCGGCCAGCCAGGAGGGAGGGGGACGGGAGGACTGAGAGGGCACTGGAGCTGGGCCTGTCTCTTATACACATCTAGATGTGTATAAGAGACAGCACCTACCTCGGACAGGGCCAACCTGGGCCGGGCTTAGAAACAGTGGGGCCGGGTGGGAGAAGAGGGACGGGCCAGGGGAACACCGGGGGGTGGGGACGGGGGTCTGCAGGGCCACTCCGCGTCCCCCCACCTCTGCCCGGAGCCCACCAGACGCGGCCCCCGAGACACAGGGCCCAGGAGCCGGTGGCTCCTCCTCCGGACCGACGCACAGCCCTCCGCAGGGTCCGGGAGACAGAGGTGAAGCCATGTGGCAGCTGCTGCTCCCGCTGGCCCTGGGGCTGGGCGCCATGGACTTGGGCAGGGCGGAGCTCACGGCAGCCCAGCACCGGGGCCTGCAGGTGGCCCTGGAGGAGTTCCACAAGCATCCGCCCGTGCAGTGGGCCTTCCAGGTGACCAGCGTGGACAATGCCTCGGACACGGTAAGCGCCAGCCCAGCGAGGGGAGGGCGGGACGGGGATCGGGAGACCAGAACCTGCCCCGCACCGAGAGCAGGTGCAGCAATGCTTGGGCCCCAACGAGCCGCCCACCCCCGCCCCGGAGTGTGCTGCCGGGGAGCAGGGCAATGGCTGCCCGCTCAGCTGGGCCAATGGCTCTGCCCGCTCAGCTGGGCCACGGGCCTCTCTCGTCTGTCGGCAGCTCTTCCCGGCCGGGCAGTTTGTGAGGCTGGAGTTCAAGCTCCAGCAGACGAGCTGTCGGAAGAAGGACTGGAGGAAAGCAGACTGCAAGGTCAAGCCCAACGGGGTGAGCTGACGGCAGGGCGCGTGCTCGGGGCAGGAGTGGGCGCGGGAGTGGGCAGTGGGCTTCACAGCTGGAGAAGCCTGAGGTTGGAGACCCTGGGGTGGGTCAGCCTCCCTGGTTCTGACCAGCCTGCCTGCCTGCGCCCGTGGCGGTGATGGCTGTGGGTGGGCTGAGGGGGCCGCGACAGGCAGGGAGACGGACACACAGGCTCCAGAGCAGGTCCACCCAGGCTGCAGGTCACTGGCGGAAGGACGCCGTGGTCCCCACCTTAGGCCTGGTGAACTTCCCATTTCTCCTGAGTTTTCAAGGGGAGGATGGCTCGGCCTGGGCTGACTCCTAAGAGGGCTTGACTGTCGTCAGCCACCTTGGGGGCCAAGTCACTGCCATGGGGGTGATCCCTGGGCTCGAAGCACAACCACCTCTGCCAACCCCCAGTCCTGTTCCTGCGCTGGTCGTCAAGGCCTCAGTCACCTCCCTCTGCTGAAGGAGTGCTGAATTAGACTAGTGTTTTTCTGGACTTTTACACCAGGATCTCTGTGTTCAATTCAAATCTTGCAAGAAAATAGAACATGCAAATAAATGTAACAGATGGCAGTGCAGTGGAAGCCAGGTGGGGAGAACCTGGCTGTGTCAGACACAGACAGACACACAGACAGACACACACACACAGTTTGAAAACTAAGTGCTGCCTACACACAGATACATACACACACACACACAGTTTGAAAACTGCAGGATAGTTCCGACTTTTGAAAATTCCCAGGCCAGAGCTAGGCTGCCCCTGGACCCAGCTGGCCTGCCAAAGGAACAGGCCCCACTGCAGGCTGGCCCCAGGTTGTGCCTTCACAGGGCTGCACGCCTCCCTTCACCCCATTCCTCTCTGGCCCCCACGCCCACTCCCCAGAGAAAGCGGAAATGCCTGGCCTGCATCAAGCTGGACTCAAAGGATCAAGTCCTGGGCCGGATGGTGCACTGTCCCATACAGACGCAGGTTCAACGGGTGAGGAGGGGGCTGGTAAGGTGGGGAGAGACTGGGCCTTGGGAGGGGCCTGGATGAAGAGGTTTGGGGTGGGGGCGCGGAGGAGCTCTGGGCTTGGCCCAGACAATCCCTGGGAGGGGGGACTGGGGCGGTAGGCGCTGGCTGGAATGGGGCGGCCCGAGTGGCCCTGTGCCGGCAGGAGCTGGACGACGCCCAGGATGCCCAGTGCGGGAGGGTGGAGCGCGTCGGCGAGGACCCCCACAGCTACTACCTTCCCGGACAGTTCGCCTTCATCAAAGCCTTGTCCCCCTGAGCTAAGGTCTGGCGGGTAGGCGGCCAGCCAGGAGGGAGGGGGACGGGAGGACTGAGAGGGCACTGGAGCTGGGCTGCGGGAGGCAGGGGAACCGGGGCAGGGAGCCTGCGAAGACCGCCTCCCTCACGCCTGGCCTGTTGCTCTTCCCTTTCCTCTAGAAGTCACCCAGCTTCCTGGAAGGAAGGGAGGTCGTCAGTGAAAGCCCGCCTCCCTCCTCTGAGCCCGGGGAGGGGCCACCCCCTGACCCCTGAGCTAATAAAGCTGCACTCAGCTGAGTTCTCACGCTCCCTCGAAATCCCTCCTTCCCCTAGCTCGGCTGCAGGACAGCCTGTGTGTGAGCAAAGGCCCTGGGGCTCCGGCCTCACAGGGAGGAAGCAAAGCCCTGGGGGGTTAGGAGGGCAGGACCCAACCGCCTGGACACCCAGAAAGCCGCAGACGCCTCCTCCTTGCCCAGGGGAGATCAGAGGTGGGGGTGGGGGTGGAGGACCCAGGCTTGCTTTCAGGGGCTCCCTCTTGGGAAAACCAAGCACGCCCACGTGTACTGATACTAATTAAAACATAATTTAATAGGGATGAGCATGGGTGGGAATGGAGACAGTGGAGGTTCCAGGGAGACCCAGGAGTGAGGGACACAGCAGGAGAACCAGGGAGGTGGGTAAATGCAGCTTCCACTGCCAGCTACTGCTGGCGAGCTTAGCCACAGCCTCTCCCAAGGCGGGCAGGGCAGGAGGCTGGCCTTCCCCGCCTCGCCCAGCTGCAGCCTTAGGACCAAGCCGCTTTCTTCCTCCAAGCCTCAGGCTCACGGAGCCAGGACAGGCAGCAGCTGTAGCCACGGAAGGGGCCAGGGACCTCCTCCCAGGCGCTCTGCTAGGTGGTGGCAGGACAGCCTCAGGCTGAGCCGGCTGCTTGGGGAGGGCCCAAGGGAGGTACGACTCTGATGGACGCGTGGGGAGTTTTCCTTGAAGGGCAACAAGCAGCGGGACGAAACCGTCCAGACAAGCAGGGAGGCCACCGAGGGCCCCAGGGCGCCTTCAGAAGACGAAGGAGGTGGCAGCGGCGCCCGCGGGGCTGAGCGCCCACGTGGCCTGGGCCAGGCTGTCCCGGGCCTGGCGGTCCAGGTCGTGGCACTCCTGCAGTGTGTCCTGGAACTGGCGACAGGCCTCCTCCAGGATGGAGCTGCTGCGCGGGGGCCAGGCCTCCCAGTAGCCAGGCTGCACCCAGGGCTGGGCCTCCGCAGGCCGGGGGCCGGGGACACCAGGGTCAGGGCTCAAGGAGCTGTCGAGGTCCCGGCACAGCTGGTAGAAGTCACTGCCGCGCCCGCTCACGCGCTCGCCATCGAGGACTTTCAGGCCAGGCAGCAGCTCGCGCACTGAGGCCCAGTAGCAGGGGCTGGCGCACAGCGGGTTGCTGAGCCGCGCCAACGGATCTCGAAGCCGCAGGCGCTCCAAACCCCGCAGCCCCGCCAGGCACTGCAGCTGTGCGGGCCCGGCCAGCAGGTTGCCCGCGGCATTGAGACGCTGCAGGTTCTCGCAGGCGGCCAGCGGCTCCAGGCCGGTCAGCCGGTTGTTGGCCACGTTGAGCACGGCCAGCTGCCGCAGGGAGGCCAGCGGTCCCAGCTGGGTGAGCGCGTTGCCCGACAGGTCCAGCCACTCGAGGCCCAGGCACTCCCCCAGGCAGCCCAGGCCCACCAGTCCCAGGCCCCGCAGCTTGAGCAGCAAGATGGACTCCAGGGCGAACTCGCCCGAGCGCGCCTTGAGCAGCTGGGGTGTCACATGCACCCCGTCAGCCTCTCCCGACTTCTCGCCCCGAGGCTCCATGAGACCAAGTGGGTCTGGGGAGCCGGGGGTTGGGCAGCTGCGACGTAGGTGCTGCTGGCAGTCAGCGGGCTGCTCACCCCCCAGGTCGCCCCCTCCACTCGGACTGGGCCAGGGTTGGACACGTCTCCAATACCCTCACTCGAGGGCCAGCAGGTGCCTAAGGAGAGACAATTGAACAGTGAGTGGGCCTCTGAGCACCACAGACCTGCAGCAGGGGATGCGTCCGTGACCACCAGTCCCCTGCCGCCAGGGTTAGCTGCCCAGCAGGACCGGAGGACTCCAGCCCAAGGCGCAGGAGGGCCAAGACCCCACGGCGGGAGCTGGCCAAGCACAGGCCCCCACCTGAGGGGGTCCCAGATGAAGTTCAGGCCCAACGTTACAATCCCTCCATGGCCCCCAGTGCGCACAATCTCATCCCTTTCCTTTTTCAGTAACTGCTTGTGAGTATCATAAATTAAGACGTTTCTTCTCAAACCCTTTCAATCTATTTTTGAATAGACACAGGCCCCCAGAGTCACCAGTCTCCTCTGCTTCCTTCCTGGGAGCGCCCTGCTTTTACAAACACAGCTGACAGCACATGGGCCTTGCCTTACTTCCTCCAAGGTGTTCTTGACTCGATTTTTTTTCAACATCAGCAATGAACTCAAAATGGGTTCAGGGTCCCATGGTCCACCCTGGTGGCAGCTGTGGGGGCTGAGCGCCCAGCCTTCAGTCCTAGACGAGGAAGCTGGGGCCGACGGAGTGAGTGGCAGCACCGCCAGGCCCCAGGCCTTTGCTCCCCCGACCCCTGCCCGACAAGACCAGTGCTCCACTCTGGCCTCAACAGAATGTCCCTTCCCATAAGCCAGAGAGCATGGTTCCAGCCAGAGACATGATGCTGTTTCCCAGGTAGGCAAAGAGGGGCTGGGGAGGGAAAGCAGAACAGTCCGGGAAGCCGTCCTGGAGGCAGGGGCAGGGTGGCCCCGATGCTGGCTCTGGAAAAGGGGAGGGAGGGCACTTCCAGGTCGCCAGTGGCCTTGGGACGGGCAGTGACCCAGGGGCCACCGAAAGCCCAGAGCCCGAGGGAGGTGGCCCAGGGGGAGGGGCGGCTGCCGTGCCAGAGGAGCACAGAGGGGTCAGGGTTCAGGCAAAGAGGAAAACAACCAGAGACCTCTGTTCCAAGTGGCAGCTCCCCAACCGGCAGACCAGCCAGGCCCAGGCCAGACAGGGTGGTGCCTGGGGAGAACCACGGGGCCATTCACTCCTGCTGTTTACAAAGCCCGGGGCTCCAGGGCCGTGGTCAGGCTCCCAGGCTGTGTCTCCATAGCAACGCCACTTCTCATCCCCACCAAGGAAACCAGACCCAGGGCTCCTCCCACACCCCCTAGGAAGCTGTGGGGGCTGCCAACACATCCCACCCCCACCCCACCTCTAAGAAGGGGGTCCCACATCTTTAATCTGCAGCAGCCCAGCTCCGCCTTCATTTCTAGCAAAGTTTCTGTCCCAAAGCACGGAGGTACCTGATGAGAAGCCTGGCTCACTCTGTGGAAGCGTCTGCTAGGGTTTGTTTGTAAGCAGCGTGGCGACGGGGTCACCGCCGCGTCAGGTTAAACCTGAGCTGGCCCACAGGGCGGGGGGCACATGAGGGGCACTGGGGTCCTGCCATAAATGCAGGGGCCAGAGACCAGGGCCCCGCGGCAGTCAGGGAGCCACGGAGAGGGAGAACGCGGCCATGTGACCAGACGCCCAGGTCCCTCTCAGGCATGTGGGTGCAGAAAGGATGAGGGGTGCGGTGCCCGTGGCGCCAGCCTCAGGAGGCCAGCTTGAGTCCAGGCAGACAGGGTCCGGGCGCCGCCTGGGAGCGAGGTGTTGCCTCTGCCGTGTGCCCATCTCCCACCCACGAGAGGACAGGAGTGACCCCCCCACAAGCCACGACCGTCCAAACATCTGGGGGACCAAACTGCCCCTGGTGGGGCACAGCTGCTCCAGAGCCCGACCCCCCGAGCTCAGGACCCTCAAGCCTCTCACCCCTGCCTTCCGCCCGCCTCGCACGCCCCCTGCCCTCCAGCCCAGGTTTCCCGTCTCCGGGAACGTGGAGAAGCCGCTGGGGGTGACGCCACACCAAAGGGTGCCTCTCCCGAGAGCTGACCGAGGGATGGCGGCACCGACGTAATACGTGGCCCCCAGGACAGCCCCCCGCCCTGCGCACATGCCTTCCAGCAGCAGGGGAGAAGACGCCACCTGAGCAGAGAGAGGAGGTGACTCCAGCTCACGCTGTTGCAACCACTGAACACAAGCCGCACAAGGCTTTCTTCAAGAAGGAGCCACATGACCCTGCTCAAATGAGCACACAGCAGACTGACTAGTGCTGAGGGTTACAATCTCAAGGTAAAGAGTTCACGGAGGCTGCTGAGCAAAAACGATTACGATGCATTTCTCCTGCTGCCTGCCGTTCTCGGTAACTTCCGAACGTCCTGCAGTGCACTAGCCACAGTGACTCGGCGGGGAAGAGGGGACAGGTTTCCAGGGCTTGCCCCCATGGCCGGTGCCAAAGTGCAGGTTAGCCTGCTGCCTCCCAGCCTCCACCACCTTCCCTCCTCAGAGCCCGGCTCCCAGCGGCCCAGTGCCTCAGGAGAGCTGGACTCACGCCTCGTGGGACAGAAAGGCCCTCCGGCCTCACCCTTTCACCTTCTCCCACCCAATCCCACCAGCACTGGGACTCACACGCCCCAGGGCCTGCGCCCGGCCCTAAAGGAACTCTGGCCAGTGGGTACCAGAACACATGCCCTTTCTGGCTTCCTGAGACCACTGTCACTGTACAAATAAGAAACCAAGGTTCCCAGAAGCCTGGAAACAAACGACAGGTGAGAACAGCCGTGAGAGGAGTCTCAGGTCTGCTCCACCGCACACCTGCCTGCAGGAGCCGGGCAGTCCAGCCCGCCAGTGCTCTGGCACCCGGGATGCCCTGGAAGGGACGGAGCCGAAGGAGACGGCGGGTGCATGGGCACCTCCCTCTTGAGGTGGCTGCTGTATCTTGAGGGCTCTTTCCTTTGCCAGGAAGGGTGGCTGAGAACATTCCCCGGGGTGCCCCCGCCTCCCCAGCCCCGGCCCCTCTGAGAAAGCCACCCTCCAGGGCCGTCCCTGCGTGTGGGCCCTCCCTACCCACCAACGCTTTAAAGGGGCACCGCAGCCGTACACCGGGCAGGATGGCTTGAGTCACCGAGGAACACGGCCCACCTTTCCACACACACGCCACTGGCAGTAACGCAAGCAGTGGGCAGATGGAAAACGGCTTCTCCCTGAAAACAAAACTGGCAACCTGGCCAGAACTGAGAAACCGTCCTCATTCTTCTCAAACAGGCTTCAGAGTCTGGCCATCCTAGGACAGGACGCTCTGCCCACTTCTCTCATCTAGGTAGCCATCCCCCGCGGCAGCTTTCTGGGGCTTCCGAGCACTCAGACTCCCAGCTCTGCCCCTCCTCGGCCAGGTTTCCGCGGGGGAAAATGAGGGGTGGGGGGCGTCTAGCTGGAGAAATGCTCCAGGTTGGTCTTCAAAAGAAGATGCTTAACCACCTCCACCGGGAGCAGGGAGTCGTACTCCATGATGGTGGGGCTGCCCAGGGAGGCAAAGATGCTTGCCAAGGAGGCGCTTGTCAGCAGGGGGAGGACAGGACAGGCAGGTGGTGGCCAGTCCCGCCAGGGCTGGCCAGATGTCCCGCCGCTTCTTCCAGTAAGCCAAGGGGTCCTCCTGGGCACCCACTGTCTCATTCTCCCGCAGGTGCTTCTTAATGATGATGCTAGCCAGGTGGCTCTCCATGGAGAGGGAGGCATCACTCCACTCAGAGGCCAGCAACCCCACGATCTCCAGCCGCTCCAACAGGCTCTTCTCGCTCTGGCCCAGCAGCAAGGACCCCCAGGAGCGGGGCCGGCCTCTCTGCACTGGCTCCCCGAGGCCCTTCCCTTCCCCGGGGCTCCTAGCTCCTCTGTCGCTCAGGGTGGCCTCCACCCGCCCAGCCTTCGGGCCCTGCAGGGAAGGGGAGGGTGGCACCGGCTATTCAGACAGCATGAGCTCCTTCACCTTGTACACGAGAGCCTGCTTCCAGTGGTCCGTGTTCGCCCCCTCGGGGAGGATGGTCTCGATCCTGCCCTTGAAGCGGGGGTCTAGCAGGGTCCTCGCGGTGGAAGAGCTCGGTAAGCTGATGGTCCGTGGAAAGCTGCAGGGGCCAGGCCCTTGGCCAGCCGCACAGCCGTGCCCATCTCCCAGACGCTCCATTCCTTGAAGCGCCTGCGCTCTGCTCCAAGGAGACATGCGGGTAGCGCAGCTGGGGCGGCACCGGGCGGACCGCGGCCTGGGCGGCGCGCGCCTCCTCGGCCGCCATCCGTAAGGGCCGTGAGCGCAGGACTGGGCTGTCGGTCAGGCTCCAGGAGGTGGCCTGGAGACAGGGCAGCCCCCGCCTTACCCAGCCGCTGCTTCTCGTAAACTCGCGTGGCGGCCGCTGCTGCGCCACCAGCCACTCCAGCCAGCGATGCGCGGACACCCTGTGGTCCGTGGAAGTTTCTCACCGGGAAGCCCGGGCGCGGGGAGACGGCTCCGAGAGCCACAGGCCAAGCTGTCCCCGCAGCCTGGCCTCCGGAGCGCGGCCCAGGGGCAGGCCGCGGACCCCGAGCACCGCCTGCCTCCTCGGCCTCCCCGACGGCCCCGCCGGCCTCCGGTGGGCAGTGACGCCCACGGAGTCCACGTCCTCGGGCTGGCTGCCACGGAGACGGAGGCAGACTCGGACGCCCTCGGCCCCGCACCTGCTCTCCCATCGCCTCACAGAGCAGGGGCTCTGCTCTGTGGGAGAAGGCCAGAGGCGGGAGGCGGTAGCAAGGGTCCCCCGGGGCCACGAACCTCCTGAAAGGGTGGAGACCAGACAAAGGAGAGCGGCAGGGCTGGGCCACAGAGGAGCTCCGCGGTGCTCTGGTTCCAGGCCCGGGCCTGGGGCTGCTTGGGGGGCATACATGCCACCTGGGTCCTGCCCGACCACCGTCAGGGGAGCAGCAGGGTCATCTCTGGGCAGCGGGGAGCAGGTTGGGGAGGTCCACGCAGAACCACCTATCCGTCCCTATCTTCCAGAGGCGAGGCATCGGGTGCTGGAGTGGTGACGGCGGCCCTCAAGGATGCGGCTGCTGGCCCACCAAGGCCAGGCCCTTCTGCTGCTTCTCGGGCGGCCCTCCCCACTGGCCCCCCAGGCCTCCCGCCTCCAGCCCCGTACTTCCCCGCCAACTGATGGGGCAGACACGAGCATTGGGGCTGCCCCTTCACTTCACCAGGCCTGACGCTCAACTGGCATGGGGTGCGGGTGACCCAGCGGATGTTCCTGCAAGTTGACAGTAAAGAAGGACCTCACTTCGGGCGAGGGCCGCTAACCCGGGACAGCCTGGGTGCCCAGCCCTTGGCCTCGGCCTGCGCGGTTCTCCCCGGCTTCTGCAGGCACAACAGCTTCGGGCCGGGCGGCTGCTCCCCCCCCACCAGGAAGCAAGTGTCTCTTCTTCCACTTCTTGAGGTGACGTGCCTCTCTGGCCAGATGGGCTATGAGGATGCCGGCCAACCTCGCCTCCTCACCCTCGCTGGGCTGGCCTGCCTCCAGCCTGTCCGGCCTGGCCAGGGCTGAGCACCGGGTCCTCCACCTCGTACCGTCCGCGGGCCTTACACCTGCACACCTTCTCCCCCAGCTCCACAGAGCACTCCTGCCCCAGCGCAGACAGGAGGCCACAGGGCCCGGAGTCTCTCCTTCAGGGTGGGCATGACAATCTGCAGAGGGGGCAGCCGAGCCAGGACCAGGCCTCCCCAGACAGTTGGCCCCTGTGTCCTCACTGAGGACACCGAGGCCCAGGAGACCTCCCTCCTGCCCCTCCCGGAAAGCCTGGTCCGGTGCAGGGACCCACAGGCTGCTGGGCAGGAGGCGGGTTCTCTTCCTCTGCTGGAAAAGGGTGGAGACCAGACAAAGGAGAGCGGCAGGGCTGGGCCACAGAGGAGCTCCGCGGTGCTCTGGTTCCAGGCCCGGGCCTGGGGCTGCTTGGGGGGCATACATGCCACCTGGGTCCTGCCCGACCACCGTCAGGGGAGCAGCAGGGTCATCTCTGGGCAGCGGGGAGCAGGTTGGGGAGGTCCACGCAGAACCACCTATCCGTCCCTATCTTCCAGAGGCGAGGCATCGGGTGCTGGAGTGGTGACGGCGGCCCTCAAGGATGCGGCTGCTGGCCCACCAAGGCCAGGCCCTTCTGCTGCTTCTCGGGCGGCCCTCCCCACTGGCCCCCCAGGCCTCCCGCCTCCAGCCCCGTACTTCCCCGCCAACTGATGGGGCAGACACGAGCATTGGGGCTGCCCCTTCACTTCACCAGGCCTGACGCTCAACTGGCATGGGGTGCGGGTGACCCAGCGGATGTTCCTGCAAGTTGACAGTAAAGAAGGACCTCACTTCGGGCGAGGGCCGCTAACCCGGGACAGCCTGGGTGCCCAGCCCTTGGCCTCGGCCTGCGCGGTTCTCCCCGGCTTCTGCAGGCACAACAGCTTCGGGCCGGGCGGCTGCTCCCCCCCCACCAGGAAGCAAGTGTCTCTTCTTCCACTTCTTGAGGTGACGTGCCTCTCTGGCCAGATGGGCTATGAGGATGCCGGCCAACCTCGCCTCCTCACCCTCGCTGGGCTGGCCTGCCTCCAGCCTGTCCGGCCTGGCCAGGGCTGAGCACCGGGTCCTCCGCCTCGTACCGTCCGCGGGCCTTACACCTGCACACCTTCTCCCCCAGCTCCACAGAGCACTCCTGCCCCAGCGCAGACAGGAGGCCACAGGGCCCGGAGTCTCTCCTTCAGGGTGGGCATGACAATCTGCAGAGGGGGCAGCCGAGCCAGGACCAGGCCTCCCCAGACAGTTGGCCCCTGTGTCCTCACTGAGGACACCGAGGCCCAGGAGACCTCCCTCCTGCCCCTCCCGGAAAGCCTGGTCCGGTGCAGGGACCCACAGGCTGCTGGGCAGGAGGCGGGTTCTCTTCCTCTGCTGGGAAGGGTCCCTCCCACTCGTCTTCTGGGCACTGGAGCTTCTGGTCTTCCGGGGGCCACTGCTGGCCTTCTCTACATCTGCAAGCTCAAGCTTGACCTCAGTCTCCGGAGGTGCTGCCTGGCACCCTGGCCGAGTCCACAAGAGGCGCTAGTAGCTCTGGCATTGAACTTGGAGCCGGGAAGAGCTGGAATGGCGGGTGGGGTCGTGGATCTAGTCCTGGAGGAGTCAGCATACATCAGGGGGCTCTTGCCCCACGGATCCTGAGGACGTCTGCTTCTTGCGGGGCTTTCTGGCTTTTTCTACTTCTGACATGCCTGGGAGCTTGGGGCAGTGAGAACATGGGCCTGGGCTGTAAGGCAAGCAGAAGAGGATGGCTCTCGCCTAGCAGGCTCTCTACCATGGGCACCACTGCTGGGGGACGTGAGGCCAGAGGTGGGGAGAAGGGAGCGCCGGAGGACCTGAGGAGTTGTGACCACCAAAGATCAATCCCAGGACAGAGCTCCCCAGACCCCACCCTCCTTGGCGAGGGAGGCCTGACATTCACTCTTCCGGACCCAGGGGAACCGCGGCCCTCGGCACCTGAGTGGTGTCTGTGTCCATTTTCTTTGCCACGCTAATGCTGTTTCTTTTTTTTCCCCAATGTTTATCCAGAACCTAGTAGGCACCTGACAACGTTCTGTGCGCTGGATACAGTATACAGTAGGCAAGGCCCCTGCATGCAGGTGGGCCCCCAGGCTGGCGGGAGAGGCAGACATGAGTGAAACTCTCACTTGCACGACAGGAAGAGGAGAGCCCCAATGCGGGCTATAGGGGGGCACCTCGGGGCTGTGGGACCCCAGGGGGGCTCAGCTCACCACGACGTAGGGCTCCAAGGCACTGGGCAGGCTTCCCGGGGAGAGCCATGGGTGCCCACGCTGTCAGCGAGGCCATGGGAGCGGAGGGGGCCGGGCTTAGCGTTCTGGGCACCCAAGGGGCCCAGGAAAACAGGGGCATCATTCGGTCCTGCGGAGCGAGGCAGCCTGAGGCTTCCCAAGCCTCCGTCAGGGCACAAAGGACGAGGCAGCTCCTGACGCTGGCAACTCTGGCCTCCAGCATCTCCTCCCCTCTGAGCCCGCTCTGCTCTGGGTCCAGCCCCCACCGCTCCCTGGCGCTGCCCCCCACCGACTCCAAGGCCCTCGGTGACCCCGACTCCTCTGCACCCGCCCCACCCACCCCGTCCTCTCGGCTCTGGACAGCACGGCCTCCTTGGCTTCCTGTCACCGGAGACTCCTTCCCAGCCTCTGCCCGGCTCCCTTGTCCCCTGCCTCCCCTTAATGACATTTCCTCGTCTCTCCTACCACGCCCTCCCCCCAACTGGGCCCCTCCACACCACCGAGCAAGCGAGCGCTGCAACCCCCAACCCTGCCTGGCTCACGACCCCCTCGCGGGCTGCCCCTCGCCCACTCTGCCTGCAGTCAGCTCAAACCAGGACACAGACTCCGGTTCACCCAGATGCTCAGACCCCACACCCAGGCACCGTCCTCAACCCCTCCCCACCCCCCACATTGATTTTCCTGGAGATGAGATCAAATTCAGGGCTGCTCTCAAAATAAAAGAGGCATGAAGAAGTCAGAGACGAAATATGCCGAAAGGAGAAAAGAAAATGAGAGGGAAGGTGAAAGGCCAGCGAGCAAGGATGTGTCTCCCAGGAAAGAGAGGGTTCAGAGGAGGATGGCAGATCCGCCCCGGGCACCTGAGGAGGAGCGCACGTCCCTCCAGCCCAGAGCGAGACGCAGGCTAACCAAGGAGATTTAAGCCAGGACCTTCTGACTCGGTAAGAAGGCGAAACGTTCAGAAGGGCCATCAGGGATGGCAGGATGGCCTTCACTGGTGACGAGCCTGCCGGGCAGCTCAAGGGAGGTTCGGCCGTGAAAGCGGGTGGACGGCTCGACACCGAGGAGCCTTGTCCAGCGGGAGAGGCCTCAGGAGAACCAAGAGGAAACTGCCCCAGCCCATCACTCGACAACCGAGTCAGCCACCACCACACCGGACGCCTGGAGCCCGTTGGAGGGGATGCCGCGGAGGGGCCCGGTCGAGGCACAGATGAAGGGCCAGACGCTGTCGTGGTCCAGAGGAAGGGCTCTAGATGTCAAAACCAGAACAGACTCACCTCTGCTCTTATTTTGATTGAAGAAAAGGAAACCCAGAGCAGAAACGTAATGCTCTGTGGCACAGCAGAGGACCGGAGCAGTCTGCCGGCTCCGTCGCTCTTGGGCCCGCAGAGATGGGTACTGGAGGCAGGCCTGTGTCCCGCCTGCGCTCATGGATTGGAGCAGAGAAAAGCATAACACCTGTGAGTCAGGTTGCAGCCCAGGGCACACCCCAATGCCTTCACCCGAGGGCCCAAGTGGACCCCAGGGCACCAATCCTGTTCCGTCCCCGACCAGCCTCGTCCCAGCAGTCTGTATTCTGCGGACACCTTTGATCCACTTGACTATTTAACAAAACTTCATCAGTATCTACCGTGAGCCAGCACTGTGCCCTAAACATACACACACGGGAGAGGAACTGTCAGCTGGCACACGGGGCTCAGGATGACAAGACAAGTTGGGAACAGCGAGGCAAGGGGGCGAGTGCCGCAGAGCCCGGGCGGGCTGCCCGAAAGGCACACCGAGCCTACGACACTGGAGTTCAGTGCTGTCTCCGGAGGGTGGCTCCCCAGGGGCTCCTGCTTAAGGAACCCCGTCTCCGGACAGAGCCCTGGGCGGATCAGGAACCTGGCGGCACCCACAGTAAAGCACCCCTTTCTCGCCCCCGAAGCACAGCGGGATGAGAGCTGCGGAGAGCCGGCCTCGAGTCTACAGGAACCCAAAGTGTGAAATTTAAAAAGAAAATCATCCACAAACTCCAGGACTTTGGTTATTAGTGAGAAGTCATTTGTGACACGTCTCGTAACAGCTGACACACGCACCTTTGAGGATGATGACAAGATGGACAGTCTGGGGCTGAGCTGGGGGGTGGGGGGAGACCCCACAGACTGTCTCTTATACACATCTGAAACTGGAAACTAAAAGGAAAAGAAGCGACAGCCCTGCCCTTGAAGTTTAAAACATCTGTCAGGTACCAAACCGACCTCTCTGAGGTCACCGAGTGGGGATTTTCTGAGACATCAGACGAAGGAGGGATATTTAGTCAGAGACTGGATCCCACACGAGGTCGATCAGCCGCACTTAGCTGCCCCCGTCCCTGCCCTGACCCGGGCGGCGTGCAGGCAACTCCTGTCGCGGGTATGAAATATACATTCTGCACCTTCTCCGAGGCCCTGCGTGCGGTGAGGGCCCACAGCGCCTTCCCCGAGCCGTGTACAACTTTTCATTTCCCATATCAATCATGAGAACAAGTTGAAGTTCAGATAATGGCAGCTTGGTTTCCCCTAATTGTTCGGGATTTAGACTGACTGTTTGCACTGCAGACTGTGGCCACTGGGTTCCCGGCGGGGGGCTGTGGCCCGCGCTTTCTCTAACAAACCCGTGTTCATGCGTCCATTCAGATCCATCACCCTGAGATAAACTGTGAATATTGCCCTTTGTCGCCGCTGCATTCTTCCCGGCATTGTGGGGGCACTATTTACGGATTTAAAGGTTCATTTGCACAATTCTTTTGTCAGCAGCCCAGGCGCAGAATGGCAAAGTGCGGGCTGCCGCCTCTTTCTGGGTTACTGCCCCCGAGCTCTCCCCGAGCAGAATGGACATGCCTGCCCCCAGGCTTAGCATGAAGAATGTCAATGCGAAAATTACATTTTTTAAATGACCTGTCTGCTTCCGTGGCCAGGGAGGTCACCAGTTCACAGGGGGCGGGATTACATGTTGCCACCCACCCCTTGGGCGGTGTTCAGAAGTGCAGCTTTGAAAATCAGCCCCGGGTGAGCACAATACGAAAGAGGCATTGAGCTCCTCATGTATGTGCCCTCCCACTCAGGCCTCACACTGCCAGGTAAGCACTGTTGTGTAGTCATCAAGTCGTGTCTGACTCTTTCTCAATCCTATGGACTGTAACTCACCGGGCTCCTCTGTCTATGGGATTCTCTAGGCAAGAGTACTGGAGTGGGTTGCCATTTCCTTCTCCAGGAGATCTTCCAGACCCAGGGATCGAACCTGCATCTCCTGCATTGGCAGGCGAATTCTTTACCACTGAGTCACCAGGGAAGGCCCCCAGGTAATGGTTATGGGTACCATTTTACAGAGGATGAAGTGAGGCTCTATGAGATTCCAGCAAATGTTTGAGGCTAGCAAAGCTGAACTTGTCACCCAGGGCTCTCAGACTCCTAGTCCGGGGCTCCTTTGAATCTTCTCTGCAACTCTCTGAAGTTTTGCTCCGAAGACCCTGAGCTGGACTTCTAAGCCATGCGGGGGGCAGGTGTGCTTGGGCCGCTGCGTGGAGGAGGGGACACACAGGGCCTCCCCAGTGGTCCTCCCCGCTAACCCAGATCAGTTACAGATGTGGCGATTTTAAGGTTCTCCTGCAACAAGTCTTCAGGAGTAGACCTGACAGGTACTGAGCTAAAGATGCAGGTCCATGGAAAAGTCCCCATAGCAATGGAGGGAAAACACGGGCAGGAGAAGGGAGGCGAGGGTGGTTGCCCAGGCAACCACTGTGGGGAGGGCAGAGGAGGAGCAGTCTCCAAAGGTGCCCGATGGACAGAGGGCAGAGAAACATCTAAGTGATGTTAGGGAGGGCCAAGGGAAGCCCTTCCAGAAAGGACAGACAGGGTCACTTCAGTGGGATGAAGTGGCTGGAGCCCCCAGCTATGCAGTGAGGAGCAGGGGGTGCGGCGCTTGCAGTGTCAAAGGGTTAGGAGGGGAAAGGCTTAGCTCCATCTCAAGACAAAGCAAAGGTGCAGTGGGAAGAGAGCGAGGACTGGTGGCAGGAGCCTCCGGAAGGCGAGGGGCTCAAGGCACAGGTGCGTGGGGCTGGGGGTGGTGGAAGGGGTTATCCTCAGAGACAAGAATCTTTTTTTTTCTTTTTCCCCCTGACACAGCAAAGAAGGATGCTGTGGTGGCAGGCAAGTCCTTGAGTGAGGGTAGGGGGAGGACCCAGGCAGTTTATGCCCAGGACCCTACAGACTCCCAAGGGGAAGCCATATACTCAGAGAAGCAGCAACCTGCTGGCTGAGCCTGAGGCAGGCGGGGCCTCGGCACTTAACACAGGCGCTGGCTCCATGGATCAGATGTTTCCTCACCACCTGAACCAGTGGCTTCCCAGGTGGCTCAGGGGTAAAGCATCCACCTGCCCAGGCAGGAGACGTGGGTTCACTCCCTGGGTCAGCAAGATCCCCTGGAGAAGGAAATGGCAACCCACTCCAGCATTCCTGCCTGGACAATCCCACGGACAGAGGAGCCTGTTGGGTTATAGTCATGGGGTCGTAAAGAGTCGGACGTGCCTTAGCACCTCAACAACTCTTACCAGGCCTTTTCTCACGCGCAGGCCCAGAAAGAAAGGGGCCACTTTTCTATTTCTCCTAGGCCTGCCTCACCCCAGCGCCTTGTTTGCAACTCAGCCTACCTTGGGCATTCAGGACCTATGCCAGAGAGACGTTTTCACCCTGCTCGGTCACCAGCCCCCACCTCTGTCAGCCTGTGCACTGGGCCGGTGGAGGGTGGGAGGGGGTGGTGCCAGTCCATCCCTGCCAGACCTGCAGGGGACTTCAAAGCACTGGATGAGGCTTCAAGTCCTGGGCTTCTCACTCCCTTACC
Source organism: Cephalophus harveyi (assembly GCA_006410635.1). Classification (NCBI taxonomy): domain Eukaryota; kingdom Metazoa; phylum Chordata; class Mammalia; order Artiodactyla; family Bovidae; genus Cephalophus; species Cephalophus harveyi. The sequence goes on from SJYT01054151.1 coordinate 138,650, forward strand.
CACTCAAGCTAGGAGGAGATGGAAGATGGTGAAGAAGAGGATGGGACTAGATGAACATATGATGTAAAAGCCTGGAGCAAACCACTGTGCATTTCCGGCTTTGGTCCCAAGTGCACACCTGGTTACACGCAAACCCTAAAGGAGAGGCTTGAAACAAACATGCATCATTAGATTTCGTCATATGCAAAAAGTGACACAAAACGAGGTGTTTTAAACTACACACACTTGGCTCTTTTCTGCGAGGCTGCTCTCCAGAGTGGATTGAGAGCATCAAGTTCCAGAGCTTGTCTATGGGGGCTTAAATCCTGCCTGTGGGCGAAGAGCTGTGTGTTCCTCCGGCTACTGAGCCTCGGGTTCCCGTCTACACATCAGGGAGAACAGCACCTGCCTCACTGGCTTGTGAAGGATTAGTGACGTTCGGTTCAGGTCAGTTCAGTCTCTCAGTCGTGTCCGACTCTTTGGGACCCCATGGACTGCAGCACGCCCGGAATCTCTGTCCATCGAGGCAGTGATGCCATCCAGCCATCTCATCCTCTGTCGTCCCCTTCTCCTCCCGCCCTCAGTCTTTCCCAGCATCAGGGTCTTTTCCAATGAGTCAGTTCTTCGCATCAAGGTATCGAGCGACAGTTCCAGGCACAGACTGACTGACGGACATGAGCCCGCTGTCCAGCGCGGGCTCTGAAGACGGGGGAGACCGGGCCGCCCGCTGGGCCGAGGTCAGGACAAGCCGCCTCGGCCCCTGGAATCCAGGGACCGAAACGCCCGCTCCCCCGCTTACCTACTGCCGAGGGTCAGGCCGGCCGGCGGGGCCGACGGAGACGGGACGCCCGCGCCGCTCCACCGTCAACCGGCCGCCGCCCCGCAGCTGGGAGCAGGGCGCCGCCTCCCACCGCCTCGCGCAGCGCAGCAGCTGGACCTACCAGGAGGCGCCCAGGGCCCAGCCCAGCCAAGGGGGAGGAGTCCCGGTTCCGGGGCGGACTTCCGGAAGCGACAGCCCAAGGGATCCTCCGGGCCCACCCGCGTCCCGAGGCGCCTACGTTCCTCCTGCCAGCAGTCAGCAGGGAGTGCGCAGGCGCGGCGGGCCCCGGCCGGAAACGGTGGGGTCCCGCCGGCTCCTCCGCCGGAAGTCGCTCACTGCTCTGCCCAGGAAGACTTCGTTCTAATTTAAGGGTGCTAGTTTGGAGGGGGCGGGGAGGGGCTTGTTTGCTTGTTTATAATCGTGCTAGTTTAGCTGTATGGTCTTGGAAGAAGCGCTGGCATGAGCTTCGGGCCGATGGCGACCAAGTCTTCTTTTCAACTGGCCGATGCCCAAGGTCCCGTCCACCCCGGGGCCTTTAACCCACCTGAACTTGACTTTTGTGCATGATTTGAGACGGGGAGTTCTTCTGACCTTTTTTTCATTTAGAGAGCTTATCCTCCTGCAGTGTGTATTGCTTCCTCGCTGATTACTTCTGCCCCCCACCCCCGCTTTCTTTCACTCCCATATGCATAGGGATCTATTCCTAGACTCCATATTCTAATGCATCTCTATTCTATACTAATAGTCTCTCCCTGCAGGAATACATTTCTGGTTTTGTAAGGTGTGATTTAGAGTCAGACACGACTGAGCGACTTCACTTTCACTTTCATGCATTGGAGAAGGAAATGGCAACCCGCTCCAGTGTTCTTGCCCGGAGAATCCCAGGGACGGGGGAGCCTGGTGGGCTACCATCTCTGGGGTCGCACAGAGTCGGACACGACTGAACTGACTTAGCAGTAGCAGTTAGATCCAATCAATGTCCCAATTTTAAGTGTGCATTGCAGTGGATTTTGACAAATTTGTTCACCTGCAGAACCACCTTCGCAATCAGGGTATAGGATATTTCTATCCACACACACATCCACTAATAATAAAGTAATAAACCACTTCACCTTTTCCCAATGAACCTTCCACCCTGTGCCCCAGGTAAGAGCTAATATGCCATCTGTCATGAAAGACTAGGTTTACATTCCCTAATACTTCATAAAGATGGCACTACACACTGGCAACCCACTCCAGTGTTCTTGCCTGGAGAATCCCAGGGATGGCGGAGCCCAATGGGTTGCCGTCTGTGGGATCGCACAGAGTCAGACACGACTGAAGTGACTTAGCAGCACACACTATACAGTTTTTATGTATAGCTTAACACAATGTTTCCTGGATTCAGCCATGCTGATGTATGAATCAGGAACTCATTCATTTTTATTGCTGAGTAGAATTCCTTTATATGAATGTAGCATAATTTGTTTACCCATTTACTCTTTTGAAGACTTGCATTCTTTTCAATTTTAGGATATCACAAATAAAACTGCTATGAACAGACCTGTCTTTGTGAGGGTTGAGGTTTTCATTTACCTTTGGTAAGATAGGAGTGAGCATGGTGGGGTCTATGGCAAATCATGCTTAACTCTGTAAGAAACTGCCAAACTATTCTCCAAAGTGTTTGTGCCATTTTATATTCCTAGGAACAATGTTCAAATTGCCTCCAAATCCTCATCAGCACTTTATTGACAGCCCTTTTCATTTTAGTCATTTGCATTTCCAGGTGAATAATAACAGTGATTACATTTTCAGGTGCTTCTTTGCCATTTGTCCATCTTCTTTTGTGAAGTATGGTTGCAAATTCTTCGCCTACTTTAAAACATTGGGTTTGTCTTACCGTTGAATTCTTTATATATTTATATTTGGCTCGGTTCATTATATATTCTGGATGTATGCAGGGCAGATATTTTCTCCAAACTTTCTTAACAATGTTTCGAAGACCAGTAGTAGAGATGGCACTGTCTGATCACACCATCACCCCCACACAGAGGAACCAGAGATCAAATTGCCAACATCTGTTGGATCATAGAAAAAGCAAGAGAGTTCCAGAAAAACATCTATTTGTGCTTTACTGACTATGCCAAAGCCTTTGACTGTGTGGATCACAACAAACTGGAAAATTCTTCAAGAGATGGGAATACCAGACCACCTTACCTGCCTCCTGAGAAATCTGTATGCAGGTCAAGAAGCAACACTTAGAACTGGACAGGGAACAACCGACTGGTTTTAAACTGGGAAAGGAGTAAGTCAAGGCTGTATATTATCACCATGCTTATTTAACTTATATGTGGAGTATATCATGTGAAATGCCAGACTGGATGAAGATAAGCTTGCCAGGAGAAATATCAATAACCTCAAATATGAAGTTGACACCACCCTTTTATGGCAGAAAGCGAAGAGGAACTAAAGAGCCTCTTGATGAGGGTGAAAGAGGAGAGTGCAAAAGCTGGCTTAAAACTCAACATTCAAAAACCGAAGATTATCACTTCATGGCAAATTGATGGGGAAACACTGGAAACAGTGACAGATTTTCTTTTCTTGGGTTCCAAAATCACTGCAGATGGTGACTGCAGCCATGAAATTAAAAGACTCTTGCTCCTTGGAGGAAAAGCTATGACAAACCTAGCCAGCATATTAAAAAACAGAGACATTACTTTGCCAACAAAGGTCCATCTAGTCAAAGCTGTGTTTTTCCAGAGTCATGTACAGATGTGAGAGTTGGATCATAAAGGCTGAGCACCGAAGAATTTATTCTTTCGAACTGTGGTGTTGGAGAAGACTCTTGAGAGTCCCTTGGACTGCAAGGAAATCAAACCAGTCAATCCTGAAGGAAATCAGTCCTGAATATTCATTGGAAGGACTGATTGATGCTGAAGCTTCAATACTTTGGCCACCTGATGTGACAACCTGATTCATTGGAAAAGACCCTGATGCTGGGAAAGACTGAAGGAACGAGGAGAAGGGGACCACGGAGGATGAGTTGGTTGGATGGCATCACCGACTCAATGGACATGAGTTTGAGCAAGCTCCAGGAGATGGTGATGGACAGGGAGGCCTGGCGTGCTGCAGTCCATGGGGTCGCAAAGAGGCATGACTGGACGACTGGACAACAACCACCACACTGATACAAAATTTAATAACGGGGCACCTGGGAGGGGGCAGCTGAGGTGAGGGAATGGAGGGGAGCTCTCTGTACTTTCTGCTCAGTTTTTCTGTAAAATTAAAACTACTCTGAAAAATAAAGTCTATTAATTTTTTAAAGTGACGGCAGTAGGGTTACTTGGATTATGAATCAGAGACCTTGTGATCTGTGTTTAAATGATCTAACTCTGAGCCATTATTATCTAAAAAGCTGGGGTGGGACCTTTCCACCCATAGCACAGCCAGTCACCCAGATGTTTGTGACTTCCAGAACCTGGGGATCTGCCCCATGGCAGAAGCACAACTTTCCCACCAGGTCTTCTTCCCACTCTCTCCCTCCTTGCTCCTGGCCCTGTCGAGGGCCCTGGCTTTGATAATCATATGTCCATGCTAAGTCACTTCAGTCGTGTCTGACTCTTTGTGACCCCATGGACTGTAGGCCGCCAGGCTCCCCTGTCCGTGGGATTCTCCCAGCAAGAACACGAGTGTGTTGCCATGCCCTTCTCCAGGGGATCTTTCCGTCCCAGGGATTGAACCTTCATCTCTTAGTCTCCTGCATTGGCAGGCAGGGTCTTTTATCACTTGCGCCACCTGGGAAGCCCATGTTCAGGCAAAATGCACTTGAGAATCATCCAGTGTCATCTCTCCCCAAATGTGTCTGTTCGGGTAGGAAGAGCAGAGAATGTGTTGTTTTTCAAATAAAAGTATTCGGATTCATCCCCAGAGTCTGTGGGGGCACAGCTGCTGATTCAGTTGGCTCCTTGGACCTTCCTAACTCACTTGAAAAGAGAAATAATAATATAAATAGCAACTGGAAGAGCTGACCAAACACACACAGCTCTTAGGGTCAAGACAAAGCCTCTCGCGCTGGATGAGGGAAACTTCCAACCACTTCCTGAGTCAGAAGATGACCTTGCCTACCTTTCCTCTCCTCTCCTCACTCCTTCCAGGTTCTGTCTGCTAAGCCCCCCTAGAGGAAAGCAGCCTAATTTAAAAAGCCTCCCAACAAGCGGGGTTGGGGGTGGAGGTGAAGGTTGGTGGTACTGAGATCTAATCTACAGGGACCCTGTGTGTGGTCTCCAGATGGAAAGAAAATCAGCAGGGGGCACCCGGATTTGAACCGGGGACCTCTTGATCTGCAGTCAAATGCTCTACCCCTGAGCTATACCCCCAGGCCATCCTAGGTTCTGAACTAGCACCAATTCACTGTGTCATAACACCCAGGTATGCAGTTGACCGCAAGCACCATCCATTCTCCCAGAGCCAGTGGGAACCTGTAGAACGGCATCCCTCAGTAACGCCCTCTGGTCTCCAAGCTCCCCTGCGCCTCCCACAGAAGTGCTTACTTCTTGGATGATTTCTCTACAGACTATGTCAGCTGTTTTGTTTTTTTTCTTTCATGTAAAACTAATTATCTCATCCATATACTTTTTGTCCTGTGGGTTTATATCTTTTTATGGCTTTATTATCGTTGTTCTTCAGTTGCTAAGCTGTGTCTGACTCTTTGCGACTGCACGGATTGCAGCACATCAGGCTTCCCTGTCCTTCACCATCTCCCCGAGTTTGCTTGAACTCATGTCTAGTGAGTCAGTGATGCCATCCAACCATCTCATCATCTGTCGTCCCCTTCTCCTCTTCCCCTCAGTCTTTCTCAACATCAAGGTCTTTTCCAGTGAGTCAGCTCTTTGGATCAGGGGGCCAAGTACTGGAGCTTCAGCTTCAGTATCAGTCCTTTCAATGAAAATTCAGGGTTGATTCCTTTAGGGTTCACTGGTTTGATCTCCTTGTAGTCCAAGGGACTCTCAAGAGTCTTCTCCAGCAATCACAATTCAAAACCATTAATTCTTTGGCACTCAGCCTTCTATGGCCCAACTCTCACATCCATACACAACTACTGAAGAAACCATAGCTTCAGCTATACAGATCTTTGCTGGTGAAGTGAGGTTCTGCTTTTTAATATGCTATCTAAGTTTGTTATAGCTTTCCTTCTAAGGACCAAGTGTCTTTTAACGTTGTGGCTAGAGTCACTATCTGCAGTGATTTTGGAGCCCAAGGAGATAAAGTCTGTCACTGTTTCCACTTTTTCCCCATCTATGTATCATGAAGTGATGGGACTGAATGTTAAAATCTTAGTTTTTTAGAATGTTGAGTTTTAAGCCAGTTTTTTTCACTCTAACTGTTGCTTCTTGACCTGCATACAGGTTTCTCAGCAGACAGGTAAGTTGGTCTGGTATTGCCATCTCTTTAAGAATTTTCCACAGTTTGTTGTGATCCACACAGTCAAAGGCTTTAGAGTAGTCAATGAAGCAGAAGTAGATGTTCTTCTGGAATTCTCTTCCTTTTTCTATGCTCCAATGCATGTTGGCAATTTGATCTCTGGTTCCTCTGCCTTTTCGAAATCCAGCTTCAACATCTGGAAGTTCTCAGTTCATGTACTGCTGAAGCCTAGCTTGAAGGATTTTGAGCATTACCTTGCTTTCATGTGAAATGAGCACAATTGTATGTTCATTTGAGCATTATTCAGCATTACCTTCCTATAGGATTGGAATGAAAATTGACCTTTCTACTCTTGTGGCCACTGCTGAGATTTCCAGATTTGCTGATATACTGAGTACAGCACTTTATTATCATCATAATTAGGAAAATGTTATTTTTAAAAATTGTGTAAGTGAAAATATAGGCACTAATAAGTAAAATTAAGTAGCTGTGTAGCCAGACCCATGAACCGTGCATGCATTTCAAATTTTTTTGAATTTTGATACTTTGGTGACAAAAGCAATTGAATAATAAAGTTGTCTTTACTGATATTTTATAGAATTATAAAATGCATTTTTTAGGTATAAAGAAAAATAACTTCCAATCTAGAATTCTGACAAGATCAGATGTGTTTAGGGTGTTATGGCTGTAGACTCAATCTAGAATTCTGAACCCAGGTAAACTGACACTCAAGCAAGAGCACAGAAGAAAGACATTTCAGATGTGCCAAACCTAAGAGCATTAACTGGATCAGTGAATTATGGAGAAAGAAGGGAGACGAACCCAGAGAGAAGCAAGGAAATGCAAAGCTGAAGGATGATTCCCCTGGGATATCTGGAGCCGCCTTCTCTCCTGAGCTACTTGCCATTGTGGGGCCAAAGATACTCTTCCAATCTCTGTTTCCTCATCTGCAATATACGTGTAATAATACAACGCCCCGGGCTGAATTTTTCTGAGGCAGACTGAGATCTTCAGGTTGAATCGGGCTGCTTTGGACAGAAGAGCAGATCCCTCCTTGACTCCCTTCAATGACTTCTCCCCATATTGGCAGAAGCTTCTTTAGATTTAGTTTCCTGAATGGTAAACTGGGAAGAGAGGTAATCCGGGACAAAGAAGACCCTCCCAGGGGCTCCCAGCAGGCAATGGGAGGAAAGAGTGGGGGGTTTCAGGTTATGGGTCTTTGGTGGAGTGGAGGCACCAGGGCTCAGTAAACACACAGATGAGGCAAGGGTGAACAGGTGCCCTGGGTGTGGCTGCGAGTGTGAAAGGGCCTGTCGCAGACGTGTGGACCTAGAGCAGCAGTTCCTAAAGCACGGCCCCAGACCCCCAGCATCAGCGGCACCTGAGAATTTCCCAGCCCAGACATCCCTGTTTTAACAAGTCCTCCCAGTGATTTTGACGCACCCTACAATTAAGAACCACGGGTCTAGAGCAGAGTTCAGAGGATGAGCAATCTGATTGTGGTCCTTGGTGTTCATCCTGCCTCTGCCCACCAGCTCAGTCTGACCCTGGGGCAGGTGCTAGAATTCCTAACCCCTCCCTTCCTGGGGGTTCAGTACCTACGGCTTCCTGCAGGTGGCGCAAAAGGGAGCCGATATAGACTGTGACAGGTGTTTCTCAAAGTGGGATCCCCCAGACCCTCAATAAGAAGCTTGTTCCTAACCCCACATCACATCTGCATGTTTGACAAGCTCCCAAGATGCTTCCTGAGCACAGGGAATCTAAGGACTGGCCCGAAGGGTGCAGCGTGCCCAAGGTCAAATCTGGTGTCCCCGTTAGCTTTTCCCTGTGGTCCTCCGGTTGCGTGGCACGGTGTGCTCTGCGAAGCCCACTCTCTAGTTCCCCTGATGGTCCCAGCTCATCATTAATCTATTAGAACTCTCCTCTGCTGTAGCCTTTACATTTTTTGACTCATAGAGGACAGGGAAAAGAGGAAGATAAGAGACTCGCTGGCTTAGTTATAAGGTCCTGAACCCAAAGTCAGGACAAGTGGACTCGGGTCCTGAGTTTATCTGTAAGGAGCTGTGTGTGCTTGGGCAGACCAGAAACCCTGAATCTCCGTGTTCAGATGCCCATCGTGAAGGGCATAGACCAGTGACCCTGAAGGCCTCTCCTGCCGTACATACCAGTGTCCATGCTTTTCCAGAAAGAGCAGGAGGTGGTGACAGGGAGGGGGAACCTGTGGCTTGTTTTGCATCAAGGGAGTAAAATTATCGTGAGGCTGGTTTGGCAGCTTTGAGCAGGCCCAGCCTGGTGAACACCTTGGGGCAAACATTTATAGGAATCTTGGGCATGGCTACACAGGGAAAAGGTAGCACTAAGGCCTCTACTTACAACAGGGGGTATAGCTCAGGGGTAGAGCATTTGACTGCAGATCAAGAGGTCCCTGGTTCAAATCCAGGTGCCCCCTGCTGTCCTTTGCTTTTGCTAGCTGGAGTTGGTATTGAAGGTTCAGCTCCTTTCCCTAATCCAGGGCCTCAGGATACCAAGTCTTCTCAAATCTGGGGGAAAATCTGGGGTAATTTAAAACCCTGTCTCTGAACACCACAACTCTCGAGTGGTACGTTCCTCCAACTATGGCTTTTTATTTCACTTACCACTGGCCTTGCTCTGCATAGGCTTGTTTCTACATGTTTTCATTGCCCTAAGTCAGTGCTGTGTTGGTAAGTGTTTAACAATCAGCTCTTCAGGGGAGGGGAAGCATTGATTTGCAGTGTTTTCCAGCTTCACAGTATAAATAATCTCACCAAGTCCAATGTCAAGCCACAAACACAAGATCATTGATCATGGTGTTGGGAAGACATGCTGACAAGTGACTCCCTGGAGCAAGCAGGCTCAAGCACACCGCTGCTCCCGACCCATCTTCCCTAGAGTGGCATGGGCTCTTTGCCCCCCACGCTATCCTCACAAAGCTTACAGAAATAAGGGCAATGGCTATCACAGACTCATCCAGTTACTCAAGACGTATTTGTGCTCTACTGGATGCCAGACACAGGAGAGACAGCTCAGCAGGAACTGTCTGTGGGGAGCAAGGGAATCAAATGAAGAAATGGTCAATTGAATGGAAGGATAACTAGATAAAAGAAGAGAGTGCTAATTTAAAAGAAAAGGGTGGGGGGAAGGGGGAAAAATAAAAGAAAAGGACTTCGGTAACTAGCAATATACTGGTTGAGAGTAGCTTGGACTGCAAGGAAATCACACCAGTCAATCCTGAAGGAAATCAGTCCTGAATATTCATTGGAAGGACTGATGCTGAAGCTAAAGCTCCAATACTTTGGCCACCTGATGTGAAGAACCAACTCATTAAAAAAGACCCGGATGCTGGGAAAGATTGAAGGCAGGAGGAGCAGGGGGTGACAGGATGAAATGGTTGGATGGCACCACCGACTCAATGGACATGAGTTTGAGCAGCTCTGCGAGATGGTGATGCACAGGGAAGCCTGGAATCCTGCAGCCCAGGGGTCACAAAGAGTCGGACACGACTGAGCAACTGAACTGAACTGAACCCTCCCCCCCCACACACACACACACTGTCTTCTTCCATCTCTCTTCCTGGCACTAGCTGTAGCTAAAATATATAAAGAAATTCCATAAATCACTGAGAAAAAGACCAAAAAAGTCTAATAGAAAAGCAAGCAAACGATATGAACAAATTAGAGAAGTCGAAATCCAAACGGTCAACAAACAGATGAGGAGAGTCAGGCTCATCAGGTATTATTAGTGAAATGGAAGTTAAAAGAAGATACCATTTTACACACATTATCTGGTTGAAAAAATAAAAATGGCTGAGCAACAAATGAAGCCCAGGAGTTCCTGTAAGTGTTGTCAGAGTGTAAATAATTGCTTTGGAGGACAATTTGGTAATATCTTGTAACACTGAAAGTAAACATCACCCACAACTCTGCTCTTTACATGGAGACATACATCCTAGCGAAGTTCCAGCACATGTGCACAAAGACCTATGCAGGGATGCTCATTCTAACAGGAGAACCTGGAGTAATGCAAGTATCATCTAGGGAGGAGAAACACAACAGGCATACCACCCTGCGCTGGACCTGTCATTACGCTGCGGCACTCAGCTATGCCACCCTGATGCTGCATATCAACACCTGAAAACCCTGACTTAGAACAATAAGCATTTCTGTTTCACTCATGTGACTCTGCTTCTGCTGAGGTTTGGCAACACTTGGCTCCAGGTCATTTTGTGGTTGGTCTGTTTGCCATGTCTCTTCTGTGGCGTTGGTAGGCTGCCCAGAGAACACATCTCATGATGAAGACAAAAGCACAAACCATCCGCTCAGGGGGCCATCAGAGCTGGAGAAACCCCAGGAGCATGTACATGCAAGCCCTAGCAACCACTGGTTGAAGAGTACGCTGATGGCAATAACTTCCTGAGAGCACTTCCAGCCTGCAGCACAGGGCAGGAAGACAGCGCTGACAGCCGGAAGTCAGCTAGTGTGCGTGGAAGCATTCGGGCAAGGGAGCTGCAGGCGACACTGACTGTGACTATTAGGAGACATGGCTGTGACACTTTGTCAGCAGTTTTGACCTCTGTTAACATAACAGGTACTGATGGGGTTACATTGTTGTTTCCATTTGGTTCCTTGCTCATAAATGATGGGAAGCGTCTTTTCCTGCTGGAAAGTCACTTCTACCACTTCTTTTGTGAATTGCCTGCTTGTCTCCTTTGCCATTAACCTGCTGTGTCTTATTGATGACCTCTGTATATGTGTTTGTTGTTCAGGCACTCACTCGTGTCTGACTCTTTGCAGCTTCATGGACTGCAGCATAGCAGGCTTCCCTGTCCATCACCAAGTCCTGGAGCTTGCTCAAATTCATGTCCATCGAGTCGGTGATGTCATCCAACCATCTCATCCCTCTGTTGGCCCCTTCTCCTTCTGCCTTCAATCTTTCCCAGCATCAGGGTCTTTTCCAATCAGCCAGCTCTTCCCATCAGGTGGCCAAAGTATTGGAGCTTCAGCTTCAGCATCAGTCCTTCCAATGAATATTCAGGGTTGATTTCCTTTAGGACGGACTGGTTTGATCTCCTTGCAGTCCAAGGGACTCTCAAGAATCTTCTCCAACACCACAGTTCGAAAGTATCAATTCTTTGGCACTCAGCCTTCTTTATGGTCCACTTATCACATCTGTACATGACTATTGGAAAAATCATAGCTTTGACGATATGGATCTTTGTTGGCAAAGTAATTTCAATACGCTTTTCAGTACACTGTCTGCTTGTCAGAGCTTTTCTTCCAAGGAGCAAGTGTCTTTTAATTTCATGGCTGCAGTCACCATCTGCAGTGATTCTGGAACCCAGGAAAAGAACGTCTGTCACTGTTTCCAGTGTTTCCCCATCCATTTGCCATGAAGTGATTATCTTCATTTTTTGAATGTTGAGTTTTAAGGCAGCTTTGTCACTCTCCTCTTTCACCTCCTTCAAGAGGCTCTTTAGTTCCTCTTCACTTTCTGCAAGTGGTGTCATCTTCATATTTGAGGTTATAGCTATTTCTCCCAGCAACCTTGACTCCAGCTTGTGCTTCATCCAGCCTGGCATTTCACATGATGTACTCTGCATAGAAGTTAAAGGGTGACCATATACAGCCTTGACATACTCCTTTCCCAATTTGGAACCAACCCATTTTTCCCTTGTCGGTTCTAACTGTTGCTTCTTGACCTGCATACAGGTTTCACAGGAGGCAAGTAAGGTGGGCTGGTATTCCCATCTCTTCAAGAGTTTTCCACAGTTTGTTGTGACCTGCACAGTCAAAGGCTTTAGCATAGTCAGTGAAGCAGATGTTTTTCTGGAATTCCCTTGCTTTTTCTATGATCCAGTGGATGTTGGCAATTTGATCTCTGGTTCCTCTGCCTTTTCTAAATCCAACTTCAACAGCTGGAAGTTATTGGTTCACATACTGTTGAAGCCTAGCTTGAAGGATTTTGAGCATTGCTTTGCTAGCATGTGAAATGAGTGCAATTATGTGGTAGTTTGAACATTCTTTGACATTGCCCTTCTTTGGGATTGGAGTGAAAACTGACCTTTCCATTACTATGGCCACTGCTGAGGTTTCCAAATTTGCTGGCATATTGAGTGGAGCACTTTAACAGCATCAACTTCTAGGATTTGAATTAGCTCAGCTGGAATTCTATCAGCTCCCCTAGCTTTGTTTGTAGTGATGCTTCCTAAGGCCACTTGACTTCGTACTCCAGGATGTCTGACTCTAGGTGAGTGATCCCAGCATCGTGGTTATCCAAGTCATTACGATCTTTTTTTGTACAGTTCTTCTGTCTATGTCATGGGCTGCAAATCATTTCCCTTGTCTGTCATTCATCTTTTTTGCTTCAAGTTGTTCTTTTTGCTTTGCAGAAAATCTAAATTTTACTTAAAGTTTATCCATTTTATCTTCATCACTGCTGGATTTCTTTGTTTCCCCTCTTACTTAGACCTTTTCCCATTATTAGGTAATTTTTTAAAATTCCCCTATGTTTTCTTCTGGTACATTTATAGTTTCATTTGCATTTGTTAAATCCCTGATCCAGCCGGTAGTAATTTTGTCGCCAGGAGGGAGAGAGTCCCCACACTCCTCATTGCCTTACTCATCTTCCCCTCACAGATTTGCTTTGCATGTTTATCAGTTTGAGTTGATTTTTAGACTCTTCTTTTCTTCTACTGACTTGCCTTTTCATGTGCTAACACCATTGTTTTCATTTCTGTAGCCTCTCATGTTGAGACTTCATAATACTTTTAAATATCTGGGAGGCCTAGTATTCTTGTCAATATTCTGCTTTTTAAGAAATCTTCTGGTTGTTTCTTAAACATTTATTTTCCCCAAGAACTTTAGATTCAGCAGATCTAGTCTAGTACCCATTCCCTCTTCATCCCCACACCCCCAAAGCATGCGTGTTTTATCAAGAGGACAGTACATTTATAGACTACGTTAAGGACATTTAACACAAAGCACAGAAATACAGCTGCATAAACAAGCTCTGGGTACTTTTTGTGGCACGTATTTCCCAGGTTCTATCTCACACATCAGAGCACTCAGGGTGCTTGCCACTTTCTGCTCCACAAGGTGGATCGGTGTAGAGTCCGTGATGGGAATAAGAAAAGGTGAAGGAAGCGGAGATCCTGGCAGAATGAAGGGAACCATGAAAGTCGAGTTACTATGTAAAAGTCACGTGATTGGCTGATGGCATTTATTGAGGAGGCAGGCACTTTTAACCCATTTATCACACAGTCACAACCTCTACAGGTCTTCCCTGGTGGCTCAGACGTTAAAGCGTCTGACTGCAATGCAGGAGACCTGGGTTTGATCCCTGTGTTGAGAAGATCCCCTGGAGAAGGAAATGGCAACCCACTCCAGTGTTCTTGCCTGGAAAATCCCATGGACGGCGGAGCCTGGCAGGCTGCTATCCATGGGGTCGCAAAGAGTCGGACACAAGTGAGCAACTTTACTCTTNCTCAGACGTTAAAGCGTCTGACCGCAATGCAGGAGACCTGGGTTTGATCCCTGTGTTGAGAAGATCCCCTGGAGAAGGAAATGGCAACCCACTCCAGTGTTCTTGCCTGGAAAATCCCATGGACGGCGGAGCCTGGCAGGCTGCTATCCATGGGGTCGCAAAGAGTCGGACACAAGTGAGCAACTTTACTCTTCATTCAGAATACCAGATCACCTGACCTGCCTCTTGAGAAATCTGTATGCAGGTCAGGAAGCAACAGTTAGAACTGGACATGGAACAACAGACTGGTTCCAAATAGGAAAAGGCGTACGTCAAGGCTGTATATTGTCACCCTGCTTATTTAACTTCTATGCACAGTACATCATGAGAAACTCTGGACTGGAAGAAACACAAGCTGGAATCAAGATTGCCGGGAGAAATATCAATAACCTCAGATATGCAGATGACACCACCCTTATGGCAGAAAAGGAAGAGGAACTAAAAAGCCTCTTGATGAAAGTGAAAGTGGAGAGTGAAAAAGTTGGCTTAAAGCTCAACATTCAGAAAACGAAGATCATGGCATCTGGTCCCATCACTTCATGGGAAATAGATGGGGAAACAGTGTCAGACTTTATTTTTTGGGGCTCCAAAATCACTGCAGATGGTGACTGCAGCCATGAAATTAAAAGACGCTTACTCCTTGGAAGAAAAGTTATGACCAACCTAGATAGCACATTCAAAAGTAGAGACATTACTTTGCCGACTAAGGTCCGTCTAGTCAAGGCTATGGTTCTTCCTGTGGTCATGTATGGATGCGAGTTGGACTGTGAAGAAGGCTGAGTGCCGAAGAATTGATGCTTCTGAACTGTGGTGTTGGAGAAGTATCATACCAACTGGGTGATAAAACCGAAGCTCAGAAAAATTAAATAACTTTCACTCAACTAATTACTGGAGAAGCTGGACTTTGAACTCAGGTAGCCCAGTTCCTACGGCTCAGTCAAAGTGAACGGCCTCTGGGAGGCTCAGCAGACAGAAAAAAAGACAAAAATTTGTTTGCTGAATCAATTGCTGCAGACCAAGAGCACAGCAGTTGCCCCTGGTATCAGCACGGGTGAAGGCTGCAGGCTATGCCATGATTCTGTTGCAGCAAAACCAGAAATGAGTCAACAGCCTTTGGCACATACCGGCCAAACAGGCCTACAAAAGTTAAACAACCCTGGGTATTCTTTAGCTGTTACCACTAACGGACACTTGTAGCTGGACTTGTTCTTCACCAAGCTAATTACTCTCTGACTCCATATAGATTACACCCTACACCTGGCATTCTTCTTCCCCCATATATTCTCTTGTAGCATCCTGCATTTCAGAAAGGTCACAGGCCGATAACTTCATGATGTCTCCTAGGTCTTTGTCAGGGGAGGAAAGGCTGACCTTTACTGCAGAGGGAAAGCCTGGCTGCCATCACAGCCCTTAATCCCCAGATCAGGGAGCTGAGGTGGGGGCTGTATGGGTTTCTGAGAATATCCACCCCAACCCTTTTCGGAGCAGATGCCTGCAGGGTGAGCCAAAGTTCAGCTGGGCTCGTGTGACACCCTGTCCCTCACCTGGCCTCTGCTGGACCACGTGGCACTGGGATTAGAGTCCACTCAGACACCCCGTAATCCCTGAAGGCTTTGGTGCTCCTGAAACTGCTAGATGACATTTCCAGAGGCTCCACGGAGCTCTGGCTCTTTATGTCTCAGCACAGAAATACCACTGCATGATTCCAAAACTCGGGTCCTAAGACCTGTGTGGGCCTGCCTAAGAATGACCCAGAGCACTGGGATTAAAAGTCTGGGATCCTCGCTCCAGCCCTGGAGATCCTTTCGTGATGGGCCTGGCTTTAGTCCCAGCATTCTATGGGTCTGTTTGTTCTGGGTGATTCTCACACAGGTTCATTACACAGAGCGTGGGCTGAGCTAGAGCAGACTTCGGTCAGCGGCCCTCACCCTTCTGGCTCCAAGTCAAGCAGAACTGCAGTGGCTGCCAACTGACTCCATTTCTGGAAACCCCAAGGCTTATGCCAAAGATCATGCCCCGCACGTGACCCTGGAGGTTCTCAGGAGCGGACAGCAACCACCCCCACTTGATTTCTCTGCTCTTTGCATTCCCAGTGTTATCTGCACACTGATTTTTTGTTCAAAGCAACCCAAAGGCCCTCATCACAGGCCTTGGTCTAGGTGTTTCATCAGGGAGGGTGGCCCTGCAGCCTGCAGTAACAGACTTCATCCTCTCCACTGAGCCGATGGGTGTCCCTGCCGTAGACTGGAATGTGCCAGGTCTCGGGATGTTGAGGTGGGGTAAGTCACAGAAGATCATTGGGAAGCCTGGCCTTACAGAAGCATCCAGTTGCCAAGGTCCCTTAGTTCTCCGCCCTTTGGATTTCCCCAGCAACACCTGGATGTTGCAGTTACATATCGTTCAGTGACATTTCACCCAGGCTCCAGTACCATCTGGAAAATCTTCCCCATTCCCTATAACTGCTGTACCCTCTAACATCAGTGCAGAGCAGTTGCACCCCCAAGGACAGCATAATCTGGTCTGAGGTCTCCATCCTTTGGGCAGCGCCGCCCTCTGCTGGCCAGCGTCTGCTGGCCAGCCTCTGTGCGTGCAGCTGAGCTAAGCTTCCCACTCTGCCCACTGCAGGGGTGTCCCACCCCTGCCCACTGCACATCTTCAGGAACCGTTTGCTTCATGTAGTGAGTGTCTGTGTCAGAGGCAGTCATTTACTGATTCCCATCCCACTTGGCAAGGGAAAGGGGGTGGGAGGGTACTTCCTGTTTGAAACAAACAACAAGCCCGTCCACACCCAGCACTAGGAGACTCGACCAACCTGGCCTGGCTTCTGGCTGTCTTAGCCACATCCCTGGGACAACCTGGCCTGGTCGGGTTCCTGTCTGACCAAGCTCTGGGCCGTCAGAAGGACGTACTGTTAGAATATACTGTCTGTTCTAGCCAGTGCCGGACCACGGGCCTCTGACCCCCACCCCTCCACCCTTTCTTAGTGCATTCACAGTTGTGGATCCTCCTCGGTCCCTCTGGGAGAGAGATGTATCTCCTGCAGCCCAGGGGTGGCTCTTAAGAACCCTCCTTCTGAGATGAACTCAGGAAGGCTTGGGCCCGTGTCCCGTTCTCAGTGGCCTAGCCACACTTGTGCCTACCAACCCTTTGTGACTTTTCATTCCTGGCTCTGCTTGGGCCGTGTCCACACCTCCCCTCTGCTTTCACCTTCCTGCCAAAATGCCCAGATCCCGCAGCGTTCTCATTTCCCTGTCAGTTGTTACAGAATAAAACGTGCTTTCACGGCTTTAACTGATGTCTGATTGTGTTTATTTTTGACAAAACTTGCTCGCCCTGTGGTCCCCCCTCCTCCCTGCACTGAGGTGGGCTGAGAGCTTTGAGAGCAGCAGCATCCACAGAGAGTGGACACAGACCCCGGGAGGGCGTCCCAAGCTCTCTCTCCTTGAATGGCTGCAAAGGCAGAAAGGGAGGGAGGGGAGGGGAGGCAGCCTGCTGGGAGGGGTCTGCCTGCCCTGGGCTGCAGAGACTCCCCCGAGAGTGGGGGTGGGGGCTCCCGGGGACAGAGGCTGCCGCCCAGTTGTTCAGCAAGAACTCGGGGACAGACACACACACATCTCAGGTCTTCAGGCCACAGCTTCATCCTGATCTCCAAACCCAAGCATCCAACCACTTGCTGGGTGTCTCCACGGGGAGACCGGGCTCGCCAGGACACACAGGATGCCCCAGATCATCGCTTCTCCTCTGTGGCCTGTTGCTGACAGGCTCCAGCCACCAGGTCCTGGGCACCCCTTTGTCCACGGCTCCCTGCAGGATGCATCCTGCCTCCTCCCTCCTCCCACAGCCCTCGCTGGGCCCCTTGATCTCCTAACTAGCCCTCACCCATTCATGGGGCCCCATCCTCCCCACCACTCTCATCTGGGGCCCATTACGCCCAGAGCAGAGATCATCCTAGAAGCCTAGTGGGGTCACATCCCATGCCCCCCATCCCTTTCATGGCTCCACACTCACTTTGGATGAATCCAGGCTCCTCGCTTCTCCCAGCCCCTTCTCCACACACCCCACCCCCAGCTTCCCAGCTGCTGCTCCCGGGAGCTCCCCTCTCCGCTCACTCCATCACCCTCCCCTGTGCAGGGAACCGTGGGTATTCAGGAACAAACAGGAAGGAGGCAGGCCACGCTCAAGCTGGGGACAGGCTTTACTGCAGAGCCCCCGAGGCCGTGCACTCTCTGTAATCACAGCTGGGAGGTGGGCGAAGTTCCACTTGAACGAGTCCTCCGTCTTCCTCCTCCTGCCAGGCCTGGTTCTGGGCAGAATCCGGGAAGCTGGACTCGCTCTCAGGTCTCAGGAAAACGTAGTCCTTGATGTCCATACTCCAGGGCTGCAGGTCCAAGCAGCTGCCAGGCCCCTTTCCTGCCCCTCAAATCCTCCCACCGAAGAAACGGGAATCGGGTGGGCAGGGGTGTGGCAGGCAGCAAACGGCCTCAGCCAGGACTTGGCCCCCAGACAGGAGTTCCCCCCTTTCATTCATTAGTCACTAGACATAGCTGCAAGACTCAGCACCCCACTCCAAGGGGGCCACAGTGCTCAGCACAGCAAGGGAGCCAGAAAGGGGGTGAAGGAATGTCAAAGAGAGGCCCCCATCTGAGCAACAGGCCAAGCCCAGAGGCAAGAAATCCAGGGGAGACGTACCACGTTCTGCCACCGTGCCAAAAAAGATGCCCGCTGAACAGAATGCCAATCAACAAATAGTCAATAAAGACAAGAGACTGGCTTCCCCCTCCCCAGGGAGGCAGCGCGGCAGAATGGATCTGGGGACTCGAGTCAGCTCTGGGACTGTCAGGGGTCTGCCCCAACTCTGCTGGGGGAAGCGAGCGCACGGGCTGGGGCCCCAGGCTCCCTCCGGTCTGATGCCCACAAGCTCTTCCTGCTGTCCTCACCAGGCCAGGGGTTCCCCAGCCCGCACTGCGGACAGTCCTCAGGGCCCAGGGCGCCGCCCACACCTCATTCACATCTGTCTTCGCCCTTCCTCCATCCAGGCGACCTCGAGGGGCACAGAAATCCTCCTCCCATGGGAAGTCTAGGCCTGGAGTGCGGGGGGAGCTGCTTCAGGCTGAGCCCCAGGGAAGAGAGCCCAATCCCCAGACAGGGAGGCCCAGGTCAGGGAGGAAGCGGGGAGAGGATATGCAGAGATGCCACTTCCTGAGCAAGCCCCTTTGAGTGACTCGGAGGATAAGGGATGCTGAACATCCAGCTTTTCAATCTTGATCCAAATTACTGCAGTGCTTTTTGTGTGTGAATGTTTGTCCATTATGTCAATGTTTCCAAAAATTTCACATCAAAGCATGTCAGAAAATCAAAGGAGAACTCCCAAGAGGGGCCTTTGCCACGGCCCATCTCACAGGTGAGGACCTCATGTGGGCAGATGCTCCGGGATCACAGAGCTGGGCGGTGCAGGACCCAGCCTCCTCCCCAGGGCTTCCTCTCCCGCCTCTGAGCATCTTGGCTCCAAGCCCCCCTCCCCAGACGCCCCGGCCGGCCTTGGGCTCCCCCTTGTAGTACAAGGCAGCCCCCACCCTAGTCAGCTGCCGGCCAGAACCTACTGGGGAGGAGCGGGCAGAGGGAACTTGAGGGCTGGACATCGGCTGCTCTGGCTGGTTCTGAGCTCGGCCCTCCTGGGCTGGGGAAGCGGGACTTTCCAGAACCTGGCAGGCCTTAGGGGAGGGGGCCCGGAGGGACCGGACACAGCTAGGGGGACGGAGGGTAGAACAGTGACAAAAGGGTCATCAGGGACAGTGGAGCCACGGTCATCCGGACAGCGGGGGCACCTGAAAGCACATCACGTGACAGGGTCACGGCCTCGCGGTGGAGACCCCGCCCCCCGGCCCCGCCTTGGGGAGCCGCGGCTCACCACGACCCGAGCCCACCCTCCCAACAGATTCCGCTGCCTCCTCGGGCGTCTGCGAACCCACGAGCGAGGCTGGGCCCACGTGCTCCCCCCAGGACCCTGATCTTCTGTCTGTGCTGCCCAGCACAGCGTGGGGGTGGCGGGGGGGCGCGGAGCAGGTGCTCAGGGGTTTATTCTTCTTAATAAATGACCGCCTGCGTCCACACGCAAAGTCCTGCAACCCTGCCTGACCTCGTCCTCCCCACCCTTGCCTGTCCACCCGCCCGGCAGTACCTGGGGCCGCGGAGGCGACGGTCACTCCCACAGGAAGCGAACATACCAGATGGTCTCATTCTTCAGCTGGGGCCCGAACAGGGGGTTCAGCTGAGCCAAGATGGCGATGAGCCAGCTGCCAGGGACAGCACAGTGCGGGTGAGCCCGGGGCACCAGGAACTCCGCCACGCACCACGCCAGCGGTCACATGACCTACCCAGCACATGGACGGTCTGGGTTCCAGAGGGAAGGGTCCCTCGGAGACATCTGCACTGCAGCCAGCTTGGGGGCTCAGTCTGGGCACGTGGGTTTGGGTTTAGGTTTGGTTTGACTTGTTGTTTTGTAGATTTATAAGATCCCTGTGTTGGGGCTGGACTCAGGGCGTTAGAGAAGAGGTAAGACGGCCCCCAGGGGCACAGAGGGAAGCCATTCCGACTTAAGAAGGCTTAACTGTCTGGAGAATCCCATGGACAGAGGAGCCTGGTGGGCTAAGTCCATGGGGTCACAAGATTCGGACACGACTGAGCGACTAAACCACCACCACCAACTGCTCATGAGAGAGGCCTCCCTCAAAACCAGAGCTTGGACTTATTCCTCGGTTTGGCAGCCAGGGAGATTTAAACATGGAGCAGGCTGACACAGAAGAACTGGGGAGC
This sequence comes from Cephalophus harveyi, assembly GCA_006410635.1. NCBI lineage: Eukaryota > Metazoa > Chordata > Mammalia > Artiodactyla > Bovidae > Cephalophus > Cephalophus harveyi. Next base: position 159,201 of record SJYT01054151.1, read on the forward strand.
AATGGTGGAGTGTCTCTTTTGCAAAAGGGGAGGGGCTACCATGAAAGGCACTTATAGAAAGAGAACACCTAGATCCTACTGATATGGAAATCGACCCCCTCACATGGTCCAGGCACTCGCATCTCTTGGTATGTGTCCTGTATTCCAGGACTTGGAATATAGGACAGTAGTCTATATGTACTTACTTTTCCAAGTTTGAAGACCACTGTTCACCCAGTGGTTCTAAATGGTCAGCATCACAAGCACTCAGGGGCATGCATTAAAAATACAGATTCCTGGAGGGACTTCCCCAGTGGTCCAGTGGTTAAGAATCCACCTTCCAGTGCTAGGGATGTGAGTTCAATCCCTGGTTGGGGAACTAAGATCCCATATGTGGGGCAACTAAGCCCCTCACGCCACAACAAAAGACCCTGTGTACTGCAACTAAGACCTGATGCAGACAAACAAATTTTAAATAAAAATACAGATTCCTACATGCAGACTGTGAGAACTGTGATGTAGTGAGTCCAAGGTGGAACCCTGAAACCTGTGTTTTACAATCTCTCCAGGGGATTCTGATGCCCATCGGGGACAACAGGCACCGAGCAGGCCCCACTCACTCGTGTCACAGGTGAGACAACCGCAGCCCATGGACATGGCAGAGCTTGTCCAGATGATACACTCAGAACCAGAACCCAGAGCTCACAACTCCCAGCCCGTCGCTCTCTTTGCTACTCCAAACCCCTCCTCTTCTCTGGTTTACAGACTCAGCCTTTCAAGAGCTGAATGCATTGGTACCAGGACAGAGGTGAGAGCAGGGCTGGGAAAGGAGGAAAGAAGGGAGAACAAGGGCCCCCGCGGACTAGGAGCTGGGAGAGCAGTACTTACAAGAGGTAACAGCAAACGGCGGTGGCCACCAGCATGGTGATGATCACTCTGCAATGGAAGAGGGTGTCAGGTCAGGATGGATGGAAGCAGCGCCCTCAGGAGGCCTGGCCAAAGCCAGAGAAAGAGCTCCTGGTGCCAATCCCTTTCCCTCTGGCCTTCTTGATGCCACCTGAACACAAGGAGGCTGAGATCTTCTTGGGTAAGAATTTCTAGATGGAAAAGAAAAACTCCAAGTGTCACCTCTTGGGAAAGCCAACCTCGACCACATCCAACCTACATTATGAATCTTTCCCTTCACCTATGTCCCTTCTCCATCACCCAGTTTCTCTGTCGTAGAGGAGTCATGTTGGAGAACGACACTGCACATAGCTGCATTTGCAGCCACCCACCGTGGAGTGGCCTCTGGGATCCAAAATTCACTGGGCAAAGGGAAGGAAGACAGAAGACAGAGCAAGAAGCAAGGAGACCGAGGGTCATCTCTGAGGCAGAGTAAGCAGTTACACTGAGAATAGGGGCTGGTTGCCTTGAGTCCCACTCCAAGACTGGAAACAGAGGCTTTAAATGCAGCAGGAGAGACTTCAGTTACAAGAAAAAACTCACCAAAGTGTGTAGGAGAGCTGATGCACTAAAACAGTTTACAAGGTGAGGCCATGGGACCTCAGCCCCGAGAATCTTGACAGAGGAAACACCCATATGCAGCCTCTAGCTGAAGCTAACCCTAACCCAAACCAGGCCCTATGACCTCTGCTTGAAGTTGGCGCCAGAGACATCAGCATCTGATCCATTCTCTCAGCATTACCAAGCACCATGGGCCAGTCCCGAGCTGGGCACTGGGGTCTACAGTGGTGAAAAGACAGTCTTCCACCTTGAGGAACTTGTCATCAAAGGGGAGGGCCCGTCACTGCTGAAGAGACTATGAAGCAGAAACCGGTGAGTGGTGCAACAGGTATAGAAACCTGCTGGGGGCCCCCAAGAAATACTGACACTGACTAAAAATTATTCCAGAGTATGTGCCATGCACAACTAACAGTTTTATATATTTTGTGTAATCCTCAGAGCAGCCTTAAAAGGCAGGAGTCATCATCACCCCAGTGACCCAAGAAGAAAGTGAGGCTTGAAGAGGTGAGGGACGCTCAAGGTCACAGCTGGGCAGGAGTGGACTAGCTGCATCAGGGGCTCGCCACAGACTTTACCTTCCCAGGCGCGGGGGCAGGGGGCGGCGCGGGCGTAGCTGTCTCCTCCTTTAGACAGCACGACCTTCTCCGCCCTTTGGCCCCGACAACCCGCCTGTTCCCGGTTGTTCGCGACCCAGCGCGGACCCGGGAGGAGGACTGGAGCACCGCGCGCCGGGACCAGTGCCCGCTGCACCGCTGCCGCCTCGCGCCGGAGGAGGGGTGGGCCCAGGAGCAGAGGGGTCCCCAGGGAGGCTGGGCCGCGCGCAATCCTTACCCACGGTTGGGTCCTTTGGGCACGAACCAGGGCCCGGCGATGCCGATGAGGCCCCAGAACGTGGTGAAGATGACGACCGGGAGGGCGAAGGAATGCGCCGTCATGGCCAGGCGCGGGATGCGGGACAGAACTGCGGATGCTCCGCTGCGTACCTGTCGCGGCCGGGCAGGGGACGCCGAGCATGCGCAACAGGATCCCGGCGCCCCGACAGCGCGCGTTCGGCCGCCCCGCTCGCGCATGCGCGGCAGCTCGCTACTCGGGGCCGGAGGCGGACTTTGATCCGCCCCAACGGTTTCCTATAGGATTTATGGGATAGAGGCATATATGGGCAAAAGCTCTGCTTTATTCGGATAGCACACAAGTTGAGAATCGAACATGGTTTTCTTAAACCGTGTTTTGCACATCTTTGAAACCAGAGAAGTGGACCTCTGCAGACGGACCCCTGGATGGAGGGAACAGGCCCATCATCACCTGGTCCTTAGGTACTTAGCACCCTAGGAACTGAACCTGGGTTTGAGGGAAGCAAAAGGTCTGGAGGAGCTGACCTCCTCCGCGTCTGGCTAGGACGGGGGCCGGCCCTCACCTCCTGCCTGGTCTCTATGGCTATTGAACTCACGTTGTCGGTTATACCGCTGGTCACTGAGCTTGTCAGCCCTCTCGGCATCGCTATGGAGACCACAGGTGGGGAACAAGGGTGGAGGCAGGGCTAGGGCTCTAGCCAAAGCAGAGAGCTCCACTTCTATACCCAGCGCCCTTCAGCTTGTTTTCTCCAGGCGAAAGTAGGCAGGCTCTCCAACAGTGGGGTCTCCAGGCCCTGGGGTCTGAAAGGCTGCCAGACTCTTGAAACAAAACGCAGGGGCCAGCCTGGGCAAGAGGCGGGGGGAGGGGGGTCTCTCCATGCTTCGGCCCTGGGGTCCTCCCCAAAACGGCCAGCGTCCTCTTCCATGAGGGGAGCCACAGCGCGGCTGTGCTCCTTGAGGAACTGGGCAGCGCAACCTCCCATGATGAACAGCATTTTCAGGAGTCCCCCCGCCCAAGCGGCCCCAGTTCCTCACAGCTGGCACGGAGGCTTCCTCAGGGCACAGGTGTGGAGGGGCAGGGGCGGCTCTGGCGGGCCTCCGCGCAGGTGGGGCTCGTGCAGTGGCGCTCACGCACAGTGGTGCTCACAGGACTAGTCTCTTGCTCTGAGGACTCTTAAAGGACGGCAGCTGCCAGGGGGAGGATGCTGCGGGAACGTCACGCAATGGGAATCCCGACGGGTCAGGAGGGAGCTATAAAAGCCCCACTTGCAAGGGCCCTTCTCTCTCCCACCCCGCCAATTCATACCCGCTGAGGACGGATTCCTCAGCTCCCTGTAGAGCCCCACGTGAATGGGTCGGGAGGCCTGGGCTCCATCTTGGCTGCGTGGACAGCGGCGCGCCAGAGCTCCAAGGGCCCACGGTACAGCTCAGCCCCCAGGACACAGCGCTGGAGACAGTGCCACAGGCTAAAAGGCAGGAAGCGAGAACAAAATTCTTGGCTCAAAGCTGAAGAAAACAGGAAAGTGATGGCGGTAAGCAGAGTCAGGAACACTGGGAACCATGGGTTCTGCCCATGAGGCACTTGGTACCAACATCTCAGGGGCTCTCAGCACCCTTCCAAGGTCTGCTCAAGGTCAGACTGCTTGGGCCTGAAGCACAGAGCAGGGACCCTACCTGGGGCCCGGCAGCAAGTCAGGACGGAGCGCTGCTTCTTGCCTGTCTAAAGCCAGAGAAAGGCCGAAGCCTTCCCTCCAAGCTCCCCTGGTTTCCCACCTGTGGGAAGGAAGGCAGGAGGCAGATACCACGTGGTCCTCGGGCAGACAAGCAGCCTAGGCCTCCCCAGGGCAGCTGCCCTGGAAGGAAACATGCCTTACTTCCGGGTGGAAAGGGAGACGGGGAGAGGCAAGGGGATCCGAACATGTGGGACACCCTCTGTGCCACCGGGGTGGTCTTCTCAGGCTTCAGTAAGCCCATGAAGTTCCCGGTGGGCCTGCGGGCAACAGGCTGCTCAGGTGGGTCTGTGTTGAAACATTTAAACCAACACCTCTATTGATTCCCAGGCTGGTCCCCAGAGCACCTCTGGGAAGAATGGACTAGACCATTATGCTGAGGGCACCTCCTCCCACAATAAGGACATCGGTGGCAAGGGACAGGGACAAGAGCTGATGACAGCCAAGTCCACTCTGCCTCCTGAGGCCTATCTTTGCCCGCAGAGGAGCTGTCAGCCAGCAGTCCTGCGGAGGCCAGGCAGAACTTCTCTGCTGCCGTTTCACAGAGAGAGACGCGAAGGCACAGGAGACAGGGAGGGGGCCATCACGGTTGACCACGGCCTGAAGCAGAGCTGGGGCTGGATCCCAGGCCCCCCAAGTGCAAACTCGTCCTTATGCTCTGCTCCGCAGGAATCCAGGGCTCAGCACAACACAGGGGCTGGACTGGTGGGAAGCGCCGGGCCCCTCCAGGGAGACTCTCCTTCCGTCCAGGAGGTGTTGGCTGCTCAGGGTGCAGGGGTTCTGCCTGCTGCATCCCAGAGGCAGGCCCCGCGACGAGGCAGAGACAGCCTCTGAGGCAGGTCTCCCACGTGAGGTTGAGGCTTCCCTGCTTCTGTGGAGCCGGGGGCCTGAGCCCGGAGCCAGGCCAGTCCCAGTCCTGCTCACCCTCTGCCCTCACCTCGTGCCTCAGGCTGTGGGCGGCCCCCTGGATGCTCCCCAACTACCCAGGGGCCGGAGTGCTCCTTCAAGCCCCTTCCCCCAGCTGTCATTCCCACTTCAGAAAAGTCTCCTTGCCAACAGAAGCTGGGGATTTCATGATGGGAGTACATGCTGAAGCACCTTGAAAGTGAGCTTGAGATAGAACCTCTGCATATTTAAGTGCTGTGAGGTCCCCCTGGGCCTGGAGAAGGGCCCTGGGAAACAGGCTGTGCACCTCCCGACCCCCTGCCTCCCCGGGGTGTGGCTTTAACTGCCTTGTCACTGCCCACCTCCCGGTGCTTAGAGTCCCACCCAATGAAGACTCGGCGGCCTCGAATCCCAGGGCCTGTCACCACGATCACAGGGCCAGGGCAGCAGGGGGCTCCAAGGAGTGAACCCCTCAGATTCCTGCTCCTACTACAGGAGCGCTTTGGCAGGACAGCCTGGGGCCTCCTGGCCAAGGAGGGGACACGGGAGCCTCTCCGGAGGCTCCAGGACGCAGGCTGTCAGGACCTCCATCGGTTCCCTGCAGGACAGGCCTGGAGGCTTCTGGGCGGTGGGCTCCTCCCTGCAGAGCACGCCAGTCTTCTTCCTGAGCCCCGCCCCTCGTGTGGGAGGAAAGAGAAGGCACAGTGAGCAGGAGAGAACAGTTCAGGTGATAATCCACCCCCCCCCCCCACATCCAGCTGTGCCCGAGGATGGCTGGGGGAGGAGCCCCTGGCAAAACAGACTGGAGGCGGATGAGGACTGCTCTCTGGGGCTCGAGCGAGTCCCACTCTGCGGACTCTTCCACCCGAGGGCAGCGGAGCTCACAGGGTGATTCTGCCCCCAGGGGACCCTAGGCAGAGTCTGGAGGGAGACGTTTCTGATTCCTACAACCGGGAAGGTGCTGCTGGTAACCAGTGGGTGTGTAATGGGCAAGCCAGGGTTGGCCGAGCACAGGACGGGCCCCCACAACGAAGAACTATCTGGCCCCGAATGTCCAGAGTGCCGAGGCTGAGACACTGCCTGGGGAGGAAGGCTTTGTTATATAAAATCTGGCTGGGTTCTCTGTTTGCTTCAGAGGTACAGTCCCATCGCCCTGTGATTACAACCTGCAGAAGGGCACGGATGAGGGCAACTTCTCCTCCATCCCCAGGGGCCAAGCTCAAAGAGTAACTTGTTCAACAGATGCTGGGTGCAGGACACTATCTCAGAAGCACCCTCTCCTTCTCCCCACTTCTACCTCCCACCTCCCTGCACCCACCGTCCAGCTGCAGGCCCAGGGCCACCCTGCTTCCCACAGAGTCTCTGTCAACCCTGAGGCCAGTCCACTGCTGATGACCACAGACCCCGAGACAGAATGAGAGTGGAAGCAGCAGGACGGAGACCCGTGCACAGCCTGGAGAAGCTCTGGTTTTCTTTGTTCAGTGACTACTTGAAAAGAGAAAAATTTCTTGCTTAAGACTTTCAATAACTGGGCCTCCAGGATAATATCACTTCCCCTCAAACCTAGTCCCAGCCCAGCCCTCCAGGCGAGTTGAGAGGCTCTCCTCATGGACCCCTCCCCTGCCTGAAACCCCTGACCTTCTCCTCCACGCAGCACGGTCCTCACGGCCCCTCTGACTTGCACTGACCTCTTCCTGCTGCATACACAGTCCCCACAGCCCATGGCAAGGTGGTGTCCCTGCCCTCACCCGTCCAGTCCTCGAGTTAGTCCTGGTCATAGCTGAACCTTTAACGAACACCATGGGTGTTCCTCGCCAGATGCTGTTCTAAGCACCTTTGTCGTTGTTCAGTCACCAAGTTGTATACGACTCTTCACAACCCCATGGACTGCAGCACCCTAGGCTTCCCTGTCCCTTCCCATCTCCCAGAGTTATTAATTCACTTTACAGATGAAAAACCAAAGTACAGAGAGATTAAGTTGCCCGAGGTCACGTGCTAGTTAGCGGCATGACTAGACCTTGAACCTGGGCAGCCTGGCTCTGGAACTTCCTGCTCTTAGCGCTGCGCCCTGCGGCCTGCAGTGTGGGCACCCAGCCTGTCTAGCTGAATTATTAAGGTGACCTGTCCTGAGCACCCACTGGTCTAGCAAACAGTTGAGCACATGACCCCTTAGAGCAAGCCTGTGGTGATGGCTGACTTGAGCGGAATCTACCAGGCTGTCAGCTCAGGGCGGGGCTGGGAAGCTGAGGTCCTCCTCTTTGGCATCCCCGCGTCTAGGAGCTCTGCCATGCATACTTACCTGCGCGGGAGCGGGGCGGCACCGGGGCACAGGTGCAGACGTGGCTGAACCGCCGGCCTGAGGAGGTCAGGTACCAGTGCTGGATGGCCGGCTGGGGGTCATACTCTGTGACCGCCACACCGTTCACGGCCGTCATCATGAGCATGTTGATCACCTCATTGGAGAGCTTGGTCCTCTCGTCGGTCCTGATCCGGTTCATGGCACTGAATCCGCGCTCACAGCAGGCGGTGGAGACGGGCACACAGACCACCAGGGCCAGGAGCCGGCTGAGCAGGGGGAAGCGGCAGTGCCGGGCCAGCGCGTGCTCGCACAGCATGGAGAAGGGCAGGTTCTGGGCCACGGCCTTCAGGCCCAGCCACTCCTCCAGCAGCGCCTGCTCGCTGTATCCTGGGGGCAGCGAGAGCTCAAAATACCTGGCCAGGGTCAGGATGTCGTCATTCCCAAAACTGGCCAGGGCCATCCCACTTGGCCAAGCCTTGGTGTCAAACACCTCCATGTTCCTGAGCTGCGGGGGACGGTTGGCGTCGAACCTCCGCTGGAGGTATTCGATCCCGGTCAGGACCACTCTCTCCCTGTCTGCCTGGTACCGCTGTTCTGCCATCTCAGTCCTCTCCAGCATGATGCCGTGGAGCCACCCGTCCCTGAAGCTGGCATTGAACTCTTCCTCTTTGGGGCCTGCCCGGTGACGGAGGGTCTCCAGTGCCACGTAGGCCCGCCCCAGCGTGGCGTTCACCTCGGTGATCAGCACGATCTCCTTCTGGCACACCTCGGACAGAGGCCGGTAGAGGCTCAGGAAGTCCAAAAGGAAGTGGCAGAACTTGAGGAAATGGAAGCCCTTCATCAGCTTCAGCATGCCTTGGGCCCTGTGCCCAACCTGCCCACCTGCATCCGCCATGCTCTGGAGGTGCCTGGCCAGGGCGGGCCAGCTCAGGGTGAGTGCGTGCAGCGTGCGCCTCTCGCTGGCCACCCACCTGACCGCATTCAGGTCCTTCAGGCGGACCATTTCCTGCTCTAGGGGAGCCGCGCCTTCCTGCAGCTCGTTCAGCCTCTTGTTGGAGGACTGGTAGAACTTGAAGACGGTTCGGATGTGCCGGTCACACTTCTTGACCAGGCCGATGCCCCTGCAGGCATCGACCACGGCCAGGGGGAGCTGGTGGGCCACACAGTGCACCGGCAGCAGCCGGGGCAGGATCTCCTGCAGCTTCTCCACCAAGCCTCCCCCACAGCGCAGTGGGGCGGAGCCGTCGGTTCCCAGGCCCACCACCCAGCCCGGCTTCCGGAAGGGGATGTCCAGCTCGTCTAGGGCCGAGATGATGGTCTCGAAGTATCCGTCGGCCGACTCACTGTGGAGGGGGGCCAGCGTGAGGTAAGATTCTTTCACCTCCGTCCCCTTCAAGTAGCGCAGGTAGATGCCCACGCAGGACTGGTCGGAGGCGTCCATGGCGCTGTCCAGCAGCACGCTCAGGCACGGGGAGTTGCGCACATCCTCCAGGATCTCCTTCTTCAGGGTCTCGGAGATGCACTTGATGAACTGCGTGCAGGCAGTACGGTTTCGGTACTTGCCCAAAATCATGGTCCCCGTGCTCTGGAGGAGCTGCAGGATCTTCTCAAAGTCGTTCAGGGGCCTCGAGTGGTACGCAATCGAGTAGGCGGCATGGAAAAAGTGCTCCATGTTGGCCATCAGGTCACTGGAGATCTCGGGGACCATGGCAGCCTGCGGGGCGTCCTCCCTGACTTCCACAGTGTTGACACAGAGCTTGTGTGCTTTGCTGACTTCGTGGTACTTTAAAGTCTCCACTTTGAAAGGGCCCGTGTAGCCGCGGACCAGCCGGGATGAACTGTCGTGGAGACTAGGCCTTTCTTTGCAAGCTGAGCAGAAGAGCTTGGTCTCTTTGGGGTCCATCACTAACCATGGGAACTGCCCAAACCACGACCTCTGAATTGATCGGGGTCTGTAAGTCCTCTTGATTTTGGCCTGTCCGTCTGCCTCACAAAGGCGGGGCCTGCAGTAGGAAGTACACGTCTCCACAGAAGGAACTGGAAGCCACGTGGCCTCTACAGCCGAGGCCTGTGTGTGCGCCTCTCTAACAGCCACCGTCTTCTTTTTCCCTTTAGGGCAAATCAGACTGTGCTTGGTTTTGCTGCCGAGGACTCTGCAGCCTCCTATCAGCTAAGACACCCCAGTTCAGTAAGTACCCCTTATGCAAAGCAGAGATGGATGGGCTCCACCTTTCTAGAAATCAGAAAGTGACAAGTGAGAGTCGCTCAGTCGTGTTGGACTCTTTGCGACCCCATGGACTATACAGTCCATGGAATTCTCCAGGCCAGGATACTGGAGTGGGTAGCTGTCCCCTTCTCCAGGGGATCTTCCCAGGAGTGGCTTCTCTTGAAGCCCTTTCCCATTATTTTCTCTGAAAGTCAGTCTGGCTCCCCACGGGTTATGTGCTAATCCTCATGGTTGCTTCAGCCAGCCGCCCCTTCTCTACCCACACAGCTACCCTGGGATCATGTGACATCAGACACTCATAAGCTTAATTAACCACCTTGGCCGTAGATGCTGTTGGATGGTCTTAATCCTCTTTCGAGGCACCATAAAGAAATGAGGGTAAACATCCATAAGTCTTATTACCCTGAGAAACAAAGGGGGCATAGAGGTATACACAGTAGCTAGGGGCCAATAAGTTACTGACGGACATATGCAAAACTGCTGACTCCCACAGACCAGCAGTGTTGCTGCTAAACACCAGAGGAGCAGGGGGAGGCTCACAGCCTGTGGGTCACATGGCTCCTCGTGACCAGTGTCCACCATGTATCTCCCCCATCAGCTCTACCACACCATCCTGGTTTCACCTCCACTCATCAAAGCTCCTTTCTTTTCCCAAACAGTCCCAGTTTCTCAGACTATTCTATGCTCTGAAGGCAGGGTTAGTTTCATATTCATGTTTTTCTACCCAGGGCCTAACACAGGGCCCCGTGCACAATCGATTCACGCAAGTGTGGCTGAACTAATACTGTGTGGCATGCTGTAGCTGCCTGGCCCCCGGACAGACCCTTCAAGCGCTCGGCAGGTCAAGACCCACCTGAAGGAGGACGGCCTTTCCCCCACTTTGGCCTGTGTGGGTCCCTGATCCAGGGTGCAGCTCTCCGTTCCACTTTTGAGATCAGGTCTGGTTTGGCAGCAGCAGGCCCTGTTGCGGGGACAAAGAGTCATAGTGACGTCACGGCCCTGGACTATCAAGTCAGGCAGCCCACCCGGAAGACCGGGGGAGGCCTCGGGTGTATTTCCTGATAAAATCTATTCAACTAGGGGTGCGATGAAAGCATGCCTGTCTGGGGTTCCAATTGATTCTTAAAACCCAAAAAAGGCAGCCAGATTAGGGGTATCCCTTAGCTCCATGAGCTAGACATGGAAGCCATGAGTCAGCTACATACATCTAGAGGGGAAAGGGAGAAAACAGGAAGAAATACAGAGGCCAAAAGTAAACAAGACAGGGATGATAAAGTCACACAAGAAGTGGGAGAAGGTCACCAACAACTGTCCCATGTACGTGCTTCTCGGAGACACCCATGGCTGGCCTTGGTGCAGGCAGCTACTACACGGGGCACTTGAAAGGCCCCTAATGCTGTGTCTACACCGGCAGTGGGCCCTGAAATCTGCCTCAAAGAGATTCATGTCTTTGGGTTAAGCACTGCCCTTTACTGAAAACATAAATAGTCTTCAGGGGTATGTGAAAAAATTTTCTTGATTTAAAATAATATCCATCATCTCTACTTACATGCTTTTTATGTATCAATGTGAATGGGTGTATAAACTTTTTTGGAAAGACATATGTAAGCAACTGGTAAGTGTGGGCACTTCTGTTGAGGGACTGAAGAACAAGGTAAAGGGAGATTATTTTCACTACTCATCAGCGGACGGACCGAAGGACAAGGTAAAAGGGAGATTATTTTCACTATTCATCTTTGGATCATTGGGATATATTTATATGTTCGTGTGTGTGTGTGTGTGTGTGTGTGTGTACCCACATAATTACTACTAATGAAAATATAATAGATTATTAATCTGTGGTAGACTGAACACATATCCTTCTTCAAACATCTCTTAAATGAGGGCAAAGGAATAATAACAGTAAAAAGAAGCATAAGCCCAAGAGAGACACTGCACTAGAAATGTTAATGCATCTTTAGAAGGAAAGGAGATAAAAGAGAAGAACTAACAGAGCTGAACACCAAACGCCAGCAGAGAGGGTAACAAGGAGAAAGAAGTGAGGCTGACCTCAGAATCCCCACAAGAGCCAGGACCTGGAGGCACCAGGCGCGGCAGAAGGTGGTGGGCAAGAAGAGACCTGTTCAAGTTCAGCTCCTCTCACCTATTCCAGGAAACCGGAAAATACCACCACCCTCCCTCGAGGAGGAGAAGAGAGATTATTCTCCTAAAAAAACTTAACCAGAAAGGTTCTAGGCCCTGGGATGGTGGGGACAGTGAAAGACAAAGCAATGCAGTGCAAATAGATGAAGACAGCCTACAGACCAGAGGTTGGATTCCTGGGCTCCAGGAGCACCAGCCTGGCATACAGCCAAGCAGGAGAGTACACATTTTCTTTAGAGAAACAGAGCTGCCCCTCCCCAGCCCCCCTCACCAAAATACCTACGGATCCAGACTTTGGAAGGTGTTTCAGTGAAATATCCAGGTTCACAGATGGTCACCCTACAGTGAATGTAACTGAGAGGGTAACAGACAGGAAGGCCAGAGGTCTCCAAATGGAGGAAATAGGCTGCAAGTGTCAGACATTTCTTGTCTCTCCCTTAGGCGGCAGGAGGAAACAAACTACAAGGGTCAGGTTTTTTTCCTTTCTATACAAAATTAAAAGGAGGTCTCTCTTAAAATTCTGTGTTGCCATGATGACACCTGGTTCCACCTGAACTTAACTTCTCTCAAACCTAGAGCTAACCAATGCATTTTTCTTATGGAAATATTTTTCTTAAGCTATGTTAATAAAACTATGTATTTGCTTTGAAATTTGCCTTTCTTCAAAACGGTTCCACCTAAGACTAACTTTTTTTCTTTTCTCAAACCTTGGGCTGATTTCATATCAATTGTTTTATGGCTGGGGGCCATCCTATCTCAAAAATGCATACTGTGGGAGAGGTGCCTGGTGAAACTCCCTCAGCCTTGAGGTGTCTCTCTTATCTGATTAATAGCTTTCTAACAGACATAAAACAGCTTGCAAAAGACTAGCAGGTGGGCACTCTTTCTGCTCCCTTCTGATGTCCATGTCAGAAGCTTTCTCTATCTCTTTTATACTTTAATAAAACTTTATTACACAAAAGCTCTGAGCAATCAAGCCTCATCACTGGCCGTGGATTGAATTCCTCTCCTCTGGAGGCCAAGAATCAATCCAGCGTCTTTCACGGCTTAGCAACAACCTTTCATAACCTAACCTTTGAGTCCCAGCCATGCACACAGAGATTCCAGTCAGTTTTTAAGGCTTTATTCTTAAATATGAATGAACCTAAAGATATTTATCCAAGACAAACTGTGAACATGAAACAAGAAGGAAAAAGAATGGAAGGTACTAGAGATGGAAGCAAAACAAAATTTCAACCCCTCCCCTAAAAAGGAGAATATTCCCACTAAGAAAAGTCATGATAGTTATCCATGAAAAGAGCAATAAAGACTCTGAGATTAAAAATATGATAGAAGAAATTTTCTTAAATTAAATAGAATTGTTAGAAAATAAAATGGAGGAAATCTCTAGGAAAGTAGAAGAAAAAATACAGAAGCAGAAAACAGGAGAAAAAGTAAAAAATAAAACCAGGGACTCAATTTAGAATGTCTAATATCTAACTAATAGGACTTGGAAGAAAGAAAAAATAGGAAGGAAGAAATAATAACAAAAATGTTTCCTCAAACTGGAAAGTGTTTCCACATGGAAGGGAAGCACCAGATACCTAGAACAAAAGATGATGAAAAAACATTTATATCATTAAGCACTAAGTACTTCAAAACACTGGGACAGATCTTAAAACCTTTAAGAGTGGAAAAACAGGCTGTATTCAAAGATTTAGGAACAAAAATATAATTAGATTTCTCAACAGGACCTGTAAAACCTAAAAGCAGTGTTTTCAAAATGCTGAAGATAATCATCTCCAACCTGGAACTCTATATCCAAACCAAGTTATCAATTGTGAGAGCAGAATGAGAGCATTTTTAAATATACAGACTCTTTAAAATATTTCCTCCCATGAACCCTTTCTTAGAAAGTTACTGAAGGATGTGCTCCAATAAAATGAAGACGTAAACCTAAAAGAAACAATAGATCTGGGAAATAGGGGAGAGACAAAAGAAAGTCCAAGGCCACGGATATGCAGCAGGCCTAAAGAATAACTAGCTTAGGCAGAGCAGAGGGATGGAAGACTCAGTGATAGACATCTCCAGAAAAAAAGTGAGATAAGCCACAGGATGTTCGATCATGTGGAAGAAACTCTTTGAGGAGTTGTCTAATTCCAGGGAAGACTTGGGAAATAGTGGTGATAGCACAGAAAACTCACAAAAAATAAGAAAAAATTACAGCAGACGAAACATCATCATATGTCACTTTGATTAAAAGTAAATAATACATAATCATTATTAGGCAAATAATTCACATTGAATTAACCAAAAAAGTATGATATACCTGTTCTGAGAGGATGGAAGGAAGAGAAGTGGGGGTCTGGGGTGATGTAAGAGGGCCATATCTTCATCCTCCACAGTAGGAATCAATAGATAATATCTAAAATCAATAAATCAGGAATAGCAATAAATATATGCAACAAGATATTAAAGTGTGGTTCTGTCTGCCTGTTTTAAAGTCCCCCTCAAAATAGGAGCCAACTCTTTCCCCATTCCAAAGCTAGACCACTGAAGCCCTACTTGGAAAGAATGGCTGAAACACTGGGCTGTAACCCAAAGCTTCGCCACTAAGAGGGAGTCAGAACACTGGACCTGAAGAGGTCAGGGAGTTGGATATTAGAGATGTTTCTGGGAAGAGCTGTTAGGTGTACTGTGAGTCCCCCACACTACCATGGGGAAGGGTAGAGTGTGGTGGGCTTCTTCCCTCTGCCTAATGGAAATGAGGTATGACCTGCATTTCCTGGAGTTGTGGGACTACTCAGGAACTGACCCATGGGCCTAGCTGCACCGAGGCAGGTGGAATCTTAAGATCCCTGACCAGGCAAACCTGCATCACTTCAATTGGAAGGTAGATTCTTAACCACTGGACCACCAGGGAAGTCCCTGTCTCTCTGAACTTGACCATTCTAAGTACTTTTTCAGAGTATTATTGTAAATAGAATCATAGTTTTTATCATTTTGTGACTGGCTTATTTCACCTAGCATAATGTCCTCAAGGTTCATCGATGTTTTGACATGTGTCAGAATTTCCTTCCATTTCAAGGCTAAATAATATTCCATTGTATGTATAGATTACATTTGCTCATCCATTCATCCATCCATGGACATGTGGGTTCCTTCCACATTTTAGCTATTGTGAATAACGCTGCTATTCTGTTTTCAGAATATTCTGAAAATATTGCTGCTATTCTGTTTAAACCTTGCTTTCAATTATTTTGGATATATACCCAGAAGTAAAATTGCTGGATCATAGGAAAATTCTTGGAGAAGGAAATGGCAACCCACTCCAGTACTCTTGCCTGGAGAATCCCTTGGACAGAGGAGCCTGGTGGGCTAGTCCATGGGGTCGCAGAGTCAGACACAACTGAGCAACTGACACATACACACATGATAATTCTACCTTTAGCTCTTTGAGGAACTGCCATATTGTTTCCCACAGTGACAGTACCGTTTTATATTCCCACCAACAAGGCATAAGGATTCAAATTTCTTCACAACTTCATCAGTGCTTGTTTTCCATTTTTTGATAGTAGTCATCCTAATGAGTGTGAGGTGGTTTCTCATTGTAGCATCTGTTTCCCTAATGATGAGTGATATTATCTTTTCATGTGTTTACTGGCCATTTGTACATCTTCTTTGAAGAAATGTCTATTCAAGTCCTGTATCCATTTTTAATCAGGTTTATTGCTGTTGTTTTAGGAGGTCTCTGTATAGTCTGGTGTTAATCCCTTATCTGATATATGGTTGCTAATATTTTCTCCCATTGTGTGTGCTGACTTTGTATTAGGTTTATGTCTTTTTTTTTTTTTTTCCTGGCCATGCCACATGGCTTGTGGGATCTTAGTTCCCCAACCAAGGATTGAACCCAGGCCTTCTAAAGTGAGAGCACAAAGTCTTAACCACTGGACCACTAGACAATCCCCGGGTTATATGTCCTTTGATGCACAAAATTTTACAGTTTTCATAAAGCCCAACTTGTCTATTTTTCTCTCTGTTGCTTGCGCCTCTTAGTCTATGTAGGTAAAGGTTTTTCAATTTTGTTGATCTTTTCAAAGAACCAAGTTTTGGTTCCATTGATTTTTCTCTATTGTTTTTCTACTGTCTATTTCTCTCTGCTCTAACCCTTATCATTTGCTTCCCTCCGTCAGCTTTGGGTCTAGTTTATTCTTCTTTTCCTAGTTCCTTAAGTTGTAAAGTTAGGTTGTTGATTTAAGATCTTTCTTGTTTTTAATGGAAGCATTTATAAATATCTCCCTTAGCACCACTTATTCTGTCCCACATCAAAATGATATGTTGTTTTTGTTTTCACTCATCTTTAAGTATCTTCTAATTTCTCTTGTGATTTTCTTCCTTAATCCATTGGTTGTTTAAAATTGCTTAATTTCCATAATTTTGTGAATTTTCCAGTTTTCTTTGTTATTGATTTCTAACCTCATCCCATTATATTTGGAGAAGATACTGTTTGATACCTTTTTTAATCTATTGAGGCTTAATTTTTCACCAAATGTAATCTAGCCTACAAAATGCCTCACGTGCATATGAGAAGAATGTGAATACTGCTGCTGTTTGGGAGAGTGCTGTATCTAGTAGATATCTATTAGATCTAGTTGGTTTATTGTCTAAGCACTCTATTTCTTTATCTTCTCTCTGGTTTTTCTACTCATTATTGTGACTGGGATATTGAAGTCTATAACTATTATTGTAGAACTGTTTACTTCCTTCAACTCTAGCAATTTTTGCTTCACAAATTTTGAGAGTCTGTCATTAGGTTTATATATATAATTTTATATCTTCTTTCTATATTGAAACTTTTATAAATATATAATGTCTGTGTCTCTTATACTTTTTTTGATTTAAAGTCTATTTTTTCTGATACTTGTATAGCCAACTCTTGCTCTCTTTTGATTACTATTTGCATGGAATATTGTTTTCCATGCTTTCATTTTTAATCTATTTGTGTCTTTGGGTACAAAATTAGTTTCCTATCGACAGCAAATAGTTGGATCATGTGTTTTTATCTGTTTTGACAATGTTTTTTGATTGGAGTATTTAACCCATATACATTTAAAGTAATTACTGATAAGAAGGGACTGTCATCTTGCTATTTGTTTTCCATATGCCTTAAGCTTTTGTCCTTCATTTCCATCATCACTGTCTTCTTTTGTGTTTATTTTTGTGGTGAAAATGTTTAAATTCCTTTCTAATTCCCTTTTGTGTATATTCTATAGCTATTTTCTTTCTGGTTACATGGGAATTACATTTGGGGATTCCCAGGTGGTTCAGTGGTAAAGAATCAGCCTGCCAATGCAAAAGAAATGGATTCAATCCCTGGGTAGGGACGATCCTCTGAGAGAAAAGAGGGTAACCTACTCCAGTATTCTTGCCGGGAAAATCCCACAGGCAGACGAGCCTAGCAGGCCACAGTCCATGGGATCACAGAGTCGGACATGACTTAGTGACTAAACAACAACAACAAACATGGGGATTAAATTTAACATCCTAAAGTACCAACACTCTTTATTTCAATTTAGCTTACCTTCAATAGTACACAAAAACTGCTCCTTTACAACTTTCCCATCTATCTCTTTCTATCATTGATGTCACAAAATTACATCTTTATATACGTGTGTCCCAAAACATAAACTAGTAATTCTTTTAAATGTATTAAATTATGTAGAAAATAAGATATGGAGTTTAAAAAGTTAGAAAATTCTAGCTTATAGATTAATAATTGGTTTTTTTCCTTTAAATGTACCAGTCTCTCAAATCATGCAGGAAACAAAAGGTACAGTTACAAACCATTGTTATGATAACACCAGCTTTTATAACTGCCCGTTTATTTACCTTGATTGAGATCTCTATTTCTCCATAAGCCTTCAAGTTACTGTCTAGTGTCCTTTCATTTCACCTTGCAGACCTCCCTTGAGTGTTATTTGCAAGGAACATCTAGTGGTAAGGAGCTCCCTCAATTTTTGTTTAGCTTGGCATCTTTAATTCCACCCTCACTTTTGAAGGACAGTTTTGCCAGATATAGGACTCAGTTGACTTTTTTTTTTCATTTAGCACTTTGAATATATCTGCCCACTGCCTTCTGGCCTCTGGAAGTTAAATCTGTTTATAATCTTATTGAGGTCCCTTGTATGAGAGGATTCACTTCTCTCTTGCTGCTTTCAAGGTTCTCTTTGTTTTTGAAAGTTTGACTATAGTGTGTGTCTCAGTATGGATATGAGTTCATCTTACCTGAAGTCTACTGAGCTTCTTGGATATTTGTATTCATGAAGTGAAAGTGTACGTCGCTCAGTCCTGTACAACTCTTTGCAACCCCACAGACAGTAGCCCACTAGGCCTCTGTCCATGGGATTCTCCAGGCAAGGATACTGGAGTGGGTTGCCATTCCCTTCTTCAGGGGATCTATCTAACCCAGGGATCGAACCCAGTCTCCCGCCCTGCGGGCAGATTCTTTACAGTGTGAGCCACCATGTCTCCGATCAAATCTGAGGAGATTTGAGTCATTCTTTCTTTCCTTTTCTCTCTTTTCCTTCTGGGACTCCAACAATGTGCATGTTGGTCCACTTGATGGTTTCCCACATGTCCCTTGGGCTCTGTTCATTTTTCTTTGACTTTTTTTCTATTTCAGGGGCTCCATAATTTCCATTGTCCTATCCTCAAGCTTGCCGATTCTTTATTTTCCTTGGTCAAATCTGTTTTTGTATTCCTCTAGTTAATTTTTCATTTCAGTTGTAGTTTTCAGCTCTCAATTTTCTTTCTGGATCCTTCTTTGGTTTTCTCTCTTTATTGATATTTCCATCTTATCCATACATTATGGTCTTGACTTTCTCCACATCTCCCTAAAGTTCTCTGAGCATTTTTAAGACAATTGTTTTAAAGTATTTATTTAGTATACCTGCCATCAGGTCTTTTTCAGGGACAGTTTTTGTTTAATTTTTTCCTCTGAACGGGTCGTACTGTCCTATTTCTTTGTGTGTCTTGTGATTTTTTTGTTGAACACTGGACATTTGAATCTAATAATGTGGTAACTCTGGAAATCAGATTCTCCCCTGTCCCCAAGGTTTGCTGTTTTTATTGTTTTAGGTAACCATTATTATTTTCTTTTTAATTTTTTAATCATTATAGGCTATCTCCATGCCAAATGTCAGCCTGAAGTGTAGACTTAAAGTCTTCTCAGGTCTTTTCGAGTCCTTCCCTAGCACGCAAAATCACTGTCTTAATTTTCCTCCTATATGGTTTTGAATATCCTAGTCTCTAATGTCTGGTTTCCAAAAAAGGAAAAAGAGAAAAATTAAAGAGGAGGAGGAAGAACCTGCAGCAATGGAGAAGGTATACAACACTGGCTGCTTACTTCTTTGTCTGCACCTCTGTGATAAGAATCAGCCATCAGTGATCAGAGCACTGACCCCTGACTGACATTAGGACAGTGCCCTTGTGGCCCACCCCAGTTCCTGCCAACTGTGTGCAACCTGCTCGAGTCATACGGTACAGCTGCTTGTGCTGTGGCAGGAGCAAGAGATGGGCAGCTGCTACTAGGCTAAGAGCTGAAATTGACCAGACTTAACCACCTGACCTGCCTTTTGAGAAATCTGTATGCAGGCCAGGAAGCAACAGTTAGAACTGGACATGGAACAACAGACTGGTTCCAAAGAGGAAAAGGAGTACGTCAAGGCTGTATATTGTCACCCTGCTTATTTAACATGAGTCTGAGTGAACTCCGGGAGATGGTGATGGACAGGGAGGCCTGGCGTGCTGCGATTCATGGGGTCGCAAAGAGTCAGACACGACTGAGCGACTGAACTGAACTGAACCACAATTTACTTTCCAATTCTTCCCCTGTAAGCTGAAAGCCTCTGACAGATTTCAGAGTTCCAAAATAGCTACACCAGACAGATTCTACCAGTGCAACTGTTGTCCAGGTAAGGAAACAGATTCTTGGTGCTCTTCCCAGAGTTCTCCTCCTAATCAGGACAGTTTTGAAGAGTACAGTACTGGTCATTTTATTAATTAAAATTAGAACACAAATGTGACTAAAAAGTGATTGGAGGCCTATCTGCTACCCGAGTGTAACAAGTCATAGGCCCCGCTCACGGTTTCACCCTATAAAAAAGCCAAAATGGAGGCCACAATTTGCTTTTATTTTTGGCCTCAGCATGCGGGATCTTAGTTCTCTGACCAGGGATTGAACCCATGTCCCCTGCAGTGGTAGGGCAGAGTCTTAACCACTAGACCACCAGGGAAGCCCCAGAGGGCACCTTTTGAACAAACCCCTGGACCGAACACTCATAATCACAGAACCAAATCTTAAACTGTCCTAATTTCCTCAAAATGCTGACTCTGGTCTTAAACAAGATTTAAGTTTCCTTCATGTCAGAGTGACTATACACCTTCTGAGACAATTAGCTACACACAAGAAAAGGTAAACAGTGCTACTACCCTAGAGAGAATATAATCACAATAAAAAAATAGTCCTTAATTCACATTTTATAAACCAAGCATGACCTGCTGAGAGCCAAACTTAACCACTTTGGGTGTGAGTCTCCCAGTTCATGAACAGTTTTGTTTCTTCCTCAATAAAATATTCCTATCAGGAAAGCTCTCTGAATTTTCTTTTAACAATGCAAAGGGTGAAAAACAAAATCCCCAAAGAGGTGACCCAAGCAAGTGAATGAAAAGAATGAAGCTGTTTTAGAAACGCATCCTGCTGAAGTTAGTGCTTTTATAAACAATGTCTATATATGTGTGTTTCTTAGGCATAATGAAACCAGCTACTGGAAAAAACAGCTAAAAATTTTTGGTGAGGAGGACTCAGTGATAGAGAATGGTGGGACAGGAACTGTCATTGTTTTTGTTATATGAGAACTATTTCGATTAAAAAAATATATAATTATTGGGCTTCCTTGGTGGTCCAGTGGGTAAGGATCTGCCTTGCAATACAAGGGACCCGGGTTCAATCTCTGGTCTAGGAAGATTCCACATGCTGAGGAGCAACTAAGTCGGTGAGCCACGACTCTAAGCCTGCGCGCCTAGAAGCTGTGCTCCACAATGAGAAGCCACCACAATGCTAAGCCCGCCCACCACAACAAAGACCCAGCACAGCCAAAAAAATCAAATAGATAAAGGTCTTTAAAAAACATAATTATGAAGAAATATTTTTAAAAGACTAACTGAAATCGTACATGAGACTGAATATCCCTGAAAATGTTTGCCTCAGTTACGCTCCCCTGAGGATCAGTCACCTCTGACTGCCCGCAGCAGTGGCCCCAGAATTGCTGAACCCCCGGCCCAGCTCTTTGAAACTATGGCTGAAATGGTGCTAAAAAACCTTTTCTTTTTGTTCTCTTCAGAACAAGTGAAATAGAGGGAATTTGCAAACAGATTCTCCATGTCTTAGTAATGGAAAAGTGACTGAAGAGATATAAATAAAGCACGTGTACACATGTGCATGTTGATACACACACACACACACTCTCTCTCTCTCTCCCCCCCCAGAAAAATGGCCTGGCTGGCTTGCAAAGACAGATTCTGATCTTTCCAGGCTACTCTGACCCCAAAGGCTGGCAGGCTGGCTCCTGATCCTTCCAGGCTACTCTGCCCCAAGGCTGGCAGGCTGGCTCCCGCACCGGTTTGAAGACGGCCCCTCTGGCTCCTGGCACTGCTTCTTCTCTCTCTAGCTCAGCAGGGCCCCACCGGGAGGCCAGATATGGCCCACTGTGCAGCAGCTAGCCTCCTAGACAACACATAAGCCACTCTAACTCCCGCTCATGTCACTGAGGGCTCTCCCACTCAGTTACTTTCTTTCCACTTGGTAACCTGACCTGACTTCTTCTCCCAGCTGTGAGGTCCAGCTATCGCTGATGAGCTCACCTGTAGAAAAGGCACTGCCCACCTACTCTGCATATGATGACACCTTTACTAGTAAAAACAAGGGTTACCACATAGTGCCTGTATTGGCTTGTCTGTTTCTGTAATGACAGCTATTAATTTCTTAACAGTGAAATGTAACTGAATTTTCTTTTTTGGGGGGTGGGGGGAGCAAGAGATATCACCAAATATGGCCAAAGTTTGAAACCAGAATTTAAAATACTGAAATAAAAGAACAGCTGGAACTCTACATAGTGATAAAGAGTTCTAAATGAGCAAGTCCACAAAAGTAAAGGTTGACAGAGGAAAGCACTAAAATCAAAGCACAAACTTCTTTTCTCCATAATCAAAGTGACTGTCCTCTACAAGTTCAGTCCTATTGATAAGACAACCAGCGGGGCCATGGAGGCTGAACCTAACCTGGAAACTACCAGCTGAAAAGCTTTAGTCGACAACAGTTTAACTGCTGCACAACTGACAGATTAACATTAAATCTGACTGCATCAAATTGAGACTGTCTTTTTAAAAGCAGATACCATAATAATAAAATCTAAAAGAACAAATCTACTAGTTGTAAGTCCTAATAAGAGAAACTAAAGAACTAGCTGGGTTTCCTCGAATGAAAAGAGCACAAGGAAATGGACAGCGCAAATGTGCTTCGATGCAGCCTGAGGCCCACGGGACCACAAAGACCCAGGACCTGAGCTGAGCTGACCTGAGCCAACCCCAACCTCTCACCCCAGGGCAGGAGCCTCTTTCTGTACCTCAGTTCTCCCGGAGGAGAGGCCTACTTACTGAAGATTTCCCCACTTCTGAACATATAGAAGTTGAAAAGGATAAAAAACGCTTAGATGACATGGTCCAGCTCAACAATCCAAGTCAGGCCCACGCTGTGGGAAACACACTGCTATACCACCGGTCACCCCCGTCTTCCCCATGACTTTCCGCAGGGGCCCAGAGGGCAGAGCGCAGAGTGCAACCACTACTGCTCACTCCTTCAAAGGAAAAACCAACTTCCTGTGAGATTGGTTTAAACCAATCTCACCCTCACTCACTCGCTCTCTCAGACACTGTGGATGGTAGTGATGTTCTTTGAAGCTGTGCTTCAAAGGCCTTGGCCCAGGACACGAGTACAATACCTCTGTCCTCATGAAAGAAACAATTTTTCACATCCCTTCTCAATGTTTGAGGAGCCATTTAAAACTCTGTGAACAATTATAAGAAGTTGTATATTGGTCAAGGATGTACAGAAAATACTTAGGTGCCCAGGAAAGGGCGCTGTGAGCCAGGGACGTGACACCAAGTAAGCCACAAATATTCGGATTCCTTATTCTGTAGAAGTCATGACCCAGGTCGCTGGTGGAATTCCAAAGTTAGGCATGGCAGCCCGTTCTGCAAGGCTTTTGTTACAATATAGGCTAGTAATAATAATAATAACAGCGTTTAAGATGAAGAGTTGTCTTTTAGGTGCCACGTGAAAATCCGGGCTGCCTGATGGATAAAGGAGGCAAAGAGAAGAACAAGGAGCAGATGCGAGAGGAGCCTGCTCCGGGAAGGTGGCAGCAGCACGTGCGGATCAATCTCTGCGGCCTGTGCCCAGGGACTCCCAGGCCGGCCCTGCCCATCCTGCTGGCCCGGCATGAAGCAGCGCTGGCTCAAAGTAGAGGTGGGAATCCAGGAGTCCACCCGGATGCCCTTTCTCGCCTCCCTGCCTCTGCTCCCACCTTCCCCAGCTCTGTCATGTCTGGAAGCCTGGCCTCCTCCTGAGCCTGGTTTTCAGCGCAGTTAAAGTACTTCATTCTCTGTAAAGCCTGTCCTTACCCCTCCCTTGAATGCCTGGCCACAGTAAGCCACTGTCTCCAGCGCCCCCAGGGTGCTTCCTGAACCTCTTTTACAAAGCTTGTGTTGTTTTCTAGTTTCTTATTAAAGTGCCTGTCTCTTCCACAAACCTGCTTGTCTCTTGGAAGCAGAGCCCTGACTCGTGCCCATTCAGGCAGCACTCTAGGCGCTCAGTAAGTGGTGGAAGATGGATGATGATGGGTAGATGAAGAGGAGATAGAGCAAGCACCCCGAGGCAGGGAGAGTTCTGAGATGCAAAGATCTAATCGCTCTCTGCCTACATGCAGGGAGAGGGCAGGAAAGGGATGACAAGGACAAGCGGAGCCGCCCTCGCAGGTCCCCATCTCCAGTGATGGCACAGAGGGGCTTCTAGGATCTTTACCCAGGGACGCCAACAGCTCATAGTTCATCCGCATCACGTCTCTGTACAGCTCCTTCTGCCGCTTGTCTAGCGTGCCCCACTCCTCCCGGGTGAAATACACTGCCACATCCTCAAACACCACCGGGAGCTCCTCCAACAGCCCCTCCTCAGAAGGATCCTGCAACAAAGAGTAGCAGGCACTCAGTACTCCTCTCACGTTGCTCCCCGGAGCCTGATGCTCCAGGGATCCTGCTCACAGCCTGCTTCTCCTGGGAAGCCTGCCGAGAGGCCCAGACGCTCTCTGAGGAATTCAGCTAAATGGGTGGCCCAGAGTTGGTAGGTAACAATTACACAAATGTCACCGTGATCCTAGAAGGAAGGGAAGACCCCTCCTCTTCTCTCTGGGAAGGAAAGGACAGGGCACTGAGGAAGAGGGTCTCGCAGAGCTTCGTGGCTGCACCCATCCTCAACAGCACCTTCTACTTATCCACCGTTGCACAGGTGGCCGCTGCCTCTGAGCCGCAGCTGAGGTTCCCCATCGGGATGGAAAGAGCAGTAAAATAACAAGATGCTCCTGTTCAGTGACTAGGTTAACACACACTTTACTGCTAAAGGAATTCAGGCTCTAAAAGGTTAGATCTGTTTATCATCTTCTAATCTTAAACACTGAAGGAACATGAAGGGAAATGAGCTTTGTCCCTTTTCTGGATTCCATAAAAATCCAAACTTACTAACTTTACCTACAATGTTAGGAATAAGGAACGTCTGAGCTCTTCTCAACAGAATACTAGAAGGGGCTGCTCAAAATGACTTGTAGTAAAACCCCGCTTATATGGGTGGGGGGGAGTTGGGAAAGGGGGATGGATCTGGTTACTCAGAGACTTCAATTAACACAGCTTCCTTTCAGGGCAATTTTCCAAAGAATCAGAAACTAAACCTGTTGCATTTGATAAAACAGGCCTGCGGTGAGAAGTGGAGTCTGGAGGTCTCAGCAGTGCAGCAGGGTTGGAAGGAGAGCCCTGGGCTGGTGGCCAGGGGCTCAGGGGGAGGGCAGCACCACGAGCACCCTTGTTCTCTGGCTACATCTCAGCTCTTGCCCAACAAGGTGAGTTTAACTACGCCTGCTCCACCCCCTCAGTGCAGCATTAAAAAAACATTACACAAAGTCTGAAGAAACATGAATCCAAAGCTGAAACATATCTTTCACACTGATTATTTAAGAGCTGTGTGGCTGTTTTGTGGTTGTGGGTTATTTCTGGAGTTCTGTGGTCATTTTAGATTCTGGATAAAGATGGCTTTTCTGAATGTAGCTGTTCTCTTTATGTCAGAAGTTAGAGTATTTGGCCCCATTAATATGTTTTGTTATCTGCCAAAAGGAGATAATAGTAGTAGGGCTGTTGTGGCCAATAAAGGAGCCGATACATGTAAAGCACTTAAAATAAGACCTGGCACAGCTGAAGCATGGCAGCTTATGGTAATATGATAATGTTAGCAGCAGCTATGGCTAATGGAATTGTTCCACCATCATCAGGCAACATACATTGTTGTCAGCACAGAATCCTTGCCCTTGACCCATCATTATAAACATATTACCTGGCCACAGGTTTCAGCAGAGTCATTACATAAAATGTTATCATCTGAGGAACTGTGGATGTCATCAACGATTTCTGTTTGCCTGAAATCAGGGATGCGGTCCAGGTACAATGCAGGAATTGCTCCATTCCCTCCAGGGTCCCCCAGGGCAGCTCTCGAGCTGGGCAGAAGCTGGGCCACATTATCACAGGCTCCCAGAGGCCCTGGGGGGTAAAATATGGGATAATCTGCAGGCAAGAAGGGCCCCTGGCTGGCCAGTATATCACCAGACACCTCCTGGGTGCTCTGAAAACGGGCTGCCCAGAGAGGGTCCCGTGCCGCCAAGGCCTTGACACAGAACACATGGGCCTTGCTCTTGGCGTGGTATTTGAGAGTCTCCACCTTGAATGGTCCGGTATAACCTTCTATTAATCTTGACCGCTTGTCCCTGACAGATGGGTATTCCCGGCAAGCAGAGCAAAAGAGAGCCGTCTGCTCCTCATTCATGACCAGCCACGGGAACTGCGCAAACCACGACTTCTGGATGGATCGGGGTTTGGAGGGTTTGCTGCCTCTTCCTGCATAGTCTCCCTGGAGGCTGCCTCTCTCTGAGCTGAAGTAGGACAGACAGGCTTCCTTCTGAGGAGGCAGGTAGAGTCCAGCTTCTCTGGATGGGCGCTGCATGTCCATTTCCTCCATGAAGCCCATCTTGGTTTTTCCTTTAGAGAAAAGAGACAGATGGAATTTTCTCTGAAATCCTGCAACTCAGGATTGAGTCACTGCAACTCAGAGGTGCTCAGATGTACGTTCTATGAAAGCTGGAACCACAGGCACAAAGTGACCCACTGTGTCTGTGTTCTCTTCTCTCCAGCCCTCAGCCCCCAGGCCCACTTTGCCTAACCCCAAAGAAACAAATGGACTTTAAGAAAAAGTTCCTTTTTTCCCCTAATATAAAGGACAGATACACCTGGCCAAAAAGAGAGCTCTACAATTTGACCTGTGCAGCCTAGGACAGTGGCACAGCCTTCAGGAGAGCAGACTTATTTACTAGAGACTGAACACTGAACTCAGAGAATGTAGGGTTAGAGAGGTAACTGAAGCAAACACCACTACTCCACACTTAGCAGGAATCCCCCTCTTTGGTACCCTTGCCGGACAGGCAGCTGCACTTGGCTCATGTTTCTTCAGAGTGAGAGAACGCCCCCTGCCCCACTACTGGGCAGACAATTTTAGCCCCCAGAGAGTTCTTCTTGAGCTGCATCCATCTTGGAGCACCTTCCCCCTGGGAGGGCTACTTCAGCCCTCTCTCACACCACATCCCTTCTGAGAGGTGAAAACTCCCAGGACCTCACTAAGAATTTTCTTCTCTAAGCTAAACCAGAAGTTTCTTAGTTGAAACCTTAGTTGAAATGCAGCTTAGACACCTCTAACTGCTCTCATGCACCAAAAAAATTCAGATGCCCAGCAGGCAAGGGCTTGACAGTATTTGCTCAGGCCACTGGACCACGAAATGGTCCATTACCAACCCCAGAAGCACAAATTTACTAATAGACTCAATAGGTCCAAAGTTAAGAGCCAAACACAGCAAACATAAACCAAAACAAGTCAGTGTCTGTGAAGTCTAGGGCTTCTGTGGTCCATCTGAGACAGGCCACAAGGGAGAGCAATCTTCCCTGATTCCATTCCTGGAGGAAGTAGCTCCACCTCCCCTTTCTCCAGTAGGAGGGGTTGGGTTAACGCTGTCTCTTACACGGTGATAGATGCCATCTGGCCTGGCTCTGGCCAAGCCAGTCCCTGAAGAGGACAGGCTTATCCAAGGAGGAAAGCAAACATCAATCCCCAGGAGTTAGCAGCTCCGTTCATTCACCCATTCATTCCACATTCAACTACTGAGCAACTGCTTGCCAGGCATCTTTCCTAGCATTGGGACTATGGTGGTAAATGAGACTGAGTTATGTCTTCACGGAACTTAGACTATATCATTATACAGAAACATCTACCCTCAGGTAGAAATGCACTAAAGGGAGATGAGAGTACGGAGAACGAGGTGTGCATGTCTTAGATCAAGTGACTGCTGGGGGAGGAGCAGCGTTTGTGTGTAACTGGTGCACGGGGAGAAGCAGGGGACGAGGCCAGAGGCCTGGAGCCCAGCTTCCTGCTCCCTCTCTCCAGCAAAGCATCCCTCCTCACCTGGGTTGGGGCTCA
The DNA here is from genome assembly GCA_006410635.1 of Cephalophus harveyi. Taxonomy (NCBI): domain Eukaryota; kingdom Metazoa; phylum Chordata; class Mammalia; order Artiodactyla; family Bovidae; genus Cephalophus; species Cephalophus harveyi. The sequence goes on from SJYT01054151.1 coordinate 186,694, forward strand.
AGTGACTCCTCTGACCTTGGACACTGGTGAGCCATGGCTCTGGCCCTCGCTCAAATTTATAGAACAGCTCCGGGCTGGCAATAGTTGGTCCTGAGTCAGGAACAGAGAAAAGCACAAAGGGCCCCTGGCTGGCCAGTATATCACCAGACACCTCCTGGGTGCTCTGAAAACGGGCTGCCCAGAGAGGGTCCCGTGCCGCCAAGGCCTTGACACAGAACACATGGGCCTTGCTCTTGGCGTGGTATTTGAGAGTCTCCACCTTGAATGGTCCGGTATAACCTTCTATTAATCTTGACCGCTTGTCCCTGACAGATGGGTATTCCCGGCAAGCAGAGCAAAAGAGAGCCGTCTGCTCCTCATTCATGACCAGCCACGGGAACTGCGCAAACCACGACTTCTGGATGGATCGGGGTTTGGAGGGTTTGCTGCCTCTTCCTGCATAGTCTCCCTGGAGGCTGCCTCTCTCTGAGCTGAAGTAGGACAGACAGGCTTCCTTCTGAGGAGGCAGGTAGAGTCCAGCTTCTCTGGATGGGCGCTGCATGTCCATTTCCTCCATGAAGCCCATCTTGGTTTTTCCTTTAGAGAAAAGAGACAGATGGAATTTTCTCTGAAATCCTGCAACTCAGGATTGAGTCACTGCAACTCAGAGGTGCTCAGATGTACGTTCTATGAAAGCTGGAACCACAGGCACAAAGTGACCCACTGTGTCTGTGTTCTCTTCTCTCCAGCCCTCAGCCCCCAGGCCCACTTTGCCTAACCCCAAAGAAACAAATGGACTTTAAGAAAAAGTTCCTTTTTTCCCCTAATATAAAGGACAGATACACCTGGCCAAAAAGAGAGCTCTACAATTTGACCTGTGCAGCCTAGGACAGTGGCACAGCCTTCAGGAGAGCAGACTTATTTACTAGAGACTGAACACTGAACTCAGAGAATGTAGGGTTAGAGAGGTAACTGAAGCAAACACCACTACTCCACACTTAGCAGGAATCCCCCTCTTTGGTACCCTTGCCGGACAGGCAGCTGCACTTGGCTCATGTTTCTTCAGAGTGAGAGAACGCCCCCTGCCCCACTACTGGGCAGACAATTTTGGCCCCCAGAGAGTTCTTCTTGAGCTGCATCCATCTTGGAGCACCTTCCCCCTGGGAGGGCTACTTCAGCCCTCTCTCACACCACATCCCTTCTGAGAGGTGAAAACTCCCAGGACCTCACTAAGAATTTTCTTCTCTAAGCTAAACCAGAAGTTTCTTAGTTGAAACCTTAGTTGAAATGCAGCTTAGACACCTCTAACTGCTCTCATGCACCAAAAAAATTCAGATGCCCAGCAGGCAAGGGCTTGACAGTATTTGCTCAGGCCACTGGACCACGAAATGGTCCATTACCAACCCCAGAAGCACAAATTTACTAATAGACTCAATAGGTCCAAAGTTAAGAGCCAAACACAGCAAACATAAACCAAAACAAGTCAGTGTCTGTGAAGTCTAGGGCTTCTGTGGTCCATCTGAGACAGGCCACAAGGGAGAGCAATCTTCCCTGATTCCATTCCTGGAGGAAGTAGCTCCACCTCCCCTTTCTCCAGTAGGAGGGGTTGGGTTAACGCTGTCTCTTACACGGTGATAGATGCCATCTGGCCTGGCTCTGGCCAAGCCAGTCCCTGAAGAGGACAGGCTTATCCAAGGAGGAAAGCAAACATCAATCCCCAGGAGTTAGCAGCTCCGTTCATTCACCCATTCATTCCACATTCAACTACTGAGCAACTGCTTGCCAGGCATCTTTCCTAGCATTGGGACTATGGTGGTAAATGAGACTGAGTTATGTCTTCACGGAACTTAGACTATATCATTATACAGAAACATCTACCCTCAGGTAGAAATGCACTAAAGGGAGATGAGAGTACGGAGAACGAGGTGTGCATGTCTTAGATCAAGTGACTGCTGGGGGAGGAGCAGCGTTTGTGTGTAACTGGTGCACGGGGAGAAGCAGGGGACGAGGCCAGAGGCCTGGAGCCCAGCTTCCTGCTCCCTCTCTCCAGCAAAGCATCCCTCCTCACCTGGGTTGGGGCTCAAGTGACTCCTCTGACCTTGGACACTGGTGAGCCATGGCTCTGGCCCTCGCTCAAATTTATAGAACAGCTCCGGGCTGGCAATAGTTGGTCCTGAGTCAGGAACAGAGAAAAGCACTATGAGGTCAAATCCAGGTCACACAGGTTAAAAAGATTATGAAAACTGTTGGTTCAGAACAGAAGCTCAAACTCAAATGCTGAGCGGACCAGACAATAATCTGAGGAAACCAAGTGCGGGGTAGGGGAGGAGGGGGAAGCAGGGGAGGCTGCGGATCTGAGCCCAGGTATGGGCAGCTGCTCAGATTCAGGAGAGGCCATCAGTTAAACGGAGGGTCAGCACGGCCAGACCATCCCAGTTTTCAAGAGAAGCCAGAAATCATATTTCTATGTGTTCCCCTCCATGGCTAAACACTGACAACTAATTGAAGTATGTTTTTAATATATAATTTTATTGATTTATTTTTGGCTGTGCTAGGTTTTCTTTGGGGCATGGGCTTTCTTTTTAGCTGCAGAGAGCAGGGGCGACTGTTGAGTTAATGGTGTGTAGGCTTCTCGTGGCCGGGGCCTCTCTTGCTGCGGAGCACAGGCTCGAGGGTGGGTGGGCTTTGGTAGTTGCTGTTTCTGGGCTCTAGAGTGCAGACTGAACGCTTGTGGTGCGTGGGCTTAGTTGCTCTGAGGTATGTGGGATCTTCCTGGATCAGTGATCAAATCTGTGCCCCCTGCATTGGCAGGCGGTTTCTTTACCACTGAGCCACCGGGAAAGCCCCTTATTTAAGCATTTTAAAGAAGTCAAACCAAAAAAGAAAAGAAAGAGAAAAAAGGTGTAGGCCAAATCTGGCCCAGTGCTACTTTGCACTTTTCTCGTTTAAAAGAATCATCAGTTTTCAAACTTTTTAGTAGACACAAAGAACGCAACCCCTCCATCCAGAAAGCTGAGACTGTTGCCCCCATAAACCTTAGACAAGGGCCAAGATGAAAAGAAGTAAAGAAAGGCATGGTGATGGTCATCAAATTGAAATCAGAAGAATATATATGCACATAGACACAATGAACTACAATCACCTCTGTCCATGGTACCGGAAGTCTATCCACAGAGGCAGAGAAAGGACATACAGAAAATAAAAAAAGATGAAAACTATCTACTTAGGCACAAACTTTTAAGTTGTTTCATTTCATTAACCCACTACAACAAGCCTGTGAAAAAGGAAAGCTTGTGAAGAAAGCCACCAAGTCTCGAAAAGGCTAATGGCCAGGCCTGTGGCAAAACTGGCACTGAGACCAGATTTCCACGCTGCAGATCTGAGGCTTCTTCCACTGCTGCCCACCGCCTCCAGTGTCCTCTGGGCACTGAAACAAAACCCACCTTCCAGCAGCAAGGTCCACAGGTGGGGCTCCCCTGGCACCCTGGGATATGCTGAGGCATCCAGGTCTAGCCCACCCAATTCCCCCACTTCTCTTGGCCAGTTTAAGTGGAGAAGAGAAAGCGTGATGTGTGAACCCACAAGCAGTTAAGCCAGACAGAGGACTGAGTGGATAAACAGTATCAAGATGTTGGGGGATAAATGGTCGGATTCCAGACAATTCTCAAGCACGTCACAGTCAGACATGGCTGGGAATGCTGTGGGGAAGTGAACAGGAGCCATACCCAGGGGTGCCACCAGCTTGTCAGAACCACAGATGTCCTTCTGTTGCTGACTCAGCAGCACCCACTCCTCCTGAAGCAAGTACACCGTGATGTCATCAAACGTCACAGGAGCCTGGAAGGAAAAATGACACCAGGTAAGCACCAACTTCCTCCTTAGTCTTCCATGGCTGTGTTCACGATCACCTGAGGGCACCCTGGGAACAGAGGTGGGATCTACTGGGATCTACTCTGAAAAGAGATCAGACTGGAGAAGGGGGCACCATCAGTCTACACACAGGAGTGCACCTCATCGCTCAAGTCACAGAGGGAACGAGACTCCCTTCTTCTAGGGAGGGCCACACCCTGAAACCAAAGTGCTGTAACGAAGGCTGACTCTGGACTCTCACAATCCTCTCCTTGCATGCTCAGCACCTGCTGCCCCACAGGACCCATTACTTCTCAGCCAGTGCATCAGAAACAACCAACAGTGCTTCTTTTTGCAAAATCTTGAACGTGGTAAATATCCACTTAGGAAGTTGTATCCGATTTCTGGAAATAGTCAAATGTCACTGAGAACTATGCCTGTGAATGTGTCAATGATCAAGATGGGCAAGGCTTTATAACTGAGAACTACATTCCGTGGGGCTTGTAAAGGAGCTCGGTTCCACCAGAAAGGGGCAAGGAAATTCAGCAAATGTTTCAAGGAGTTGTAGATTAAGATGGCAAGTTCAACAAGTACACTGAATTGTGCTTCCTCCTGTGAATTTAAAAGACATCCTCTTTCCGTGAAAAAACTCCCAACGATACACCCACTAGGATGGGCAACACAACAAGGGGAAAATAGCAATGTCATTTTGCAACTGAAAAGCAGATGAAAAAGTAATGACTGAGCAGATCCAAGAAAACTGAATTCTCACCCAACAGTAGACAAATGGAGGAACAACTCAAGTTACACCAATAAATCAGAGGATTTATTGAGTCTCTCCAGAGACACTCAGGCCCTGGCCGCGCCAGGAACCACTGGCCTGGGAGTGAAGGCAGCAAGGCTAAAATAACAAGAGTTGGGGGGAAACTGTTTGCCAACAAATGCCAGACCCCTTACACAGGCTCCAAGATGGCAAGATCCTCCTTCCCACATGGTCAGAGCTTCCAGTTAGACTTCTGGGTTTCCATTGTTTAGAGTCAGCAAACAACTGGACTACCAAGACATAGCAAAAGGCTCTTTCACGCCTGACAGAGTCCAAAACAGATGGGGTCAGGGGGAGGAGGAACTGAGGAAATGGATGTGAGGCAGGGAGGAAAACAATTTGTAAAAAACAAAAGTATCATCAGTAGCCCCAGTGAAGTAAGACATTGCAGTCATGAACCAACCGGTTATAAGAGAAATAATCAGAAAACATTCAGAATCTGTTGCTGGTTATCCTTTTAAATTTTGTACCACCAACATTTATCAGCTAGTCAAAGAAATAATATTAATAAAACAACAACTACAAAAAAAAAAACCTCCCCCAAAGAAAAACATTTTGGGAAATCACATCCTTGGGGTATTGGCTGTTCCAAAGTGACAACACTGAGGGGACTATTTGCAAATAGTCCAATGGCTATTTCCATTTATATCAAGTTATAGTACATTTTTAAAAATTTGCCTGTAACTTTATATTCCAATTTTAAGTACATGAAATATCTAATTTCAGCAAAGAAACTTCTTGAGAAAAACAGTATACATAATTCTTATCAGTCACTATTGATTTGTATGTTTAAAAATAATTTGAGCATTTTTCTTGTAAATCAATATTTACTGCAGAAAATTTAGACAGAAAGCCAAAAAACAGAAACAAAAAAAATGCTTTAAGATCATCCACAATCTCCATAGTGAAAAAAAATTAGTATTGACATTTGATATGCAACTTTCCAGTCTCTTGTCTATGAATATGTATGAATGAACAGTTTTAAAAGCAACAATAGAATTGTACTGCCAATGTGTATGTTTTAAATAACTATTTGCTCTTAGAGTGTCTTCCAAAGCAAAATATGATTATAATTCCAAAAAACTGCTGCAAGCACGCTGCAGGACGGGCTCCACTAAAAGCAGGCAGTCAGACAGGAAACAGGTACACACAGGATATGGCCCACGGAGAGCCAGTGCGGGGAAGGGGGTAGAAAACCCTCCGGATTATAACGAAGGAGGATCCCAGGAGGACTACTGCACACCGGGGCGACAGGCCAGAGTGTGTGACCAGGGGCGAGCAGGGCTCCCTGTTCATTCCCACCCACCCTGCCTTCCTGAGGGAACAGGTGGGCATAATGAAAGCCAACGGACCCATCTCTCTGAGTGCCACAAGGACGAAGAGCACGGCCAGGGCTGAATGTTTAGATACTAAAGAAGTATCTTCCCAACAAGAATGATTATTACCTCTAACCCTGGTACCTCTCTTTTAACCAATATTATAGCAAGAGCCTTGTGATGACTGCAATGTAAAACACACACTTACACACAGACACACACACACTAATCTGCTTAAACAGGAGGAATTTCTTACCTACACAGACAGCAAGGAATATCCCTGGGTGTTTTATTTTAGTAATTCCTACTGTCTATAAGGTAGAGCTCTGAGTTCTGAGCCCAGCACCAAGTGCCCTGGATCTGAGCCTGACTCCCCTTCCTCAGCTCTAGACATTGCCCCACCTGGAACCTCTACTACAGTCAGGTCAGGTGAATATAATTGTAATCACAACCCTGTATTATACCTTTCTTCCCTCCACACACCTAGTCTTCAGATTCCCCGATTCTGCCCACTTCCACCGACCCACTTAAGTTCCTACTCACAGTCCATATCTTTCTCAAGGGATTTCCTGTCCACCCAGCAAAGCACTTCTGCTTCCCCTGAGCAGGAAGCCCTTATGATGCCTGATGCTCGGAAGCCTACGCTGATTATCTTATTTGATAATCACCTTCACCATCACCACCCTCCCTCCCATCACCACCACAGGATTTCATAGGCATTTAATTCATTTCTTCACTGAACACACATTTTGTTTGTGTGTGTGCTTGGAGATCCTAAGATATAAAAGACACCATATTCGTTAAGGAGAATAAAACCCCTTGGGAGGTGACAGACAACTATGATATAAGTGCAATAACAAAACTGGGTCCAGAGAGCAAATGAGAAGGGAATAATCACTTCTAGGGGAAGGGGAGGAGGTTTGCTAGAGGTCAGTGACTAGGAACCAGAGATGTTGAGGCAATAAACAAACACGCAATAAATACCCCTAATCTGGCAGCACCAACATATCTCCCAGCAGACACAGAACACGGTGTTCGTCACAGCACCCACACCTACAGCAGAAAGGCCCCTGTAGAGATGCTATTTTGAGTCATTCATTCAAAAAATACTGAGAACCTATTACATGCCATATATTGCTCCACTATTCTAGCTGGGGATATAGCAGACAGTGAATCAGCAAACATGTGAGTAAATAAATGTGAGAATTTTATATACAGTGATAAGGGCTGGGAAGAAGATGAAACAGGATAATGGTATAGAGTGACGGGGGAGTCTTTGACCTCTATCCATTCTTCTGCCAATGACAAGCAAGACACCCCACACCCAATCCTATAGGCCAAGACTGCCTTTACTTAATAAATATCACAAAATAGCATCAAAGGAAGATTCTAATAATAGATCAATAATACCTCATATGGACCCCCTAGTCTTCCAGCTTTGAGCCAAGAGTGATATAAAGAATGGAACTTTCCCTGGCAACTCAGACAGTAAAGAATCTGCCTGCAGTGCAGGAGAACTCAGTTCAATCCCTGGATTGGAAAGATCCCCTTAAGAAGGGAATGGCTATCCATTCCTGTACTCTTTCCTGGAGAATGCCATGGACAAAGGAGACTAGTAGGCTTCAGTCCATGGGGCTGCAAAGAGTCGGATACAACTGAGTGACCAACAGTTTCGCTTTTAGAATAGCACAGCTATTCTACCCAGGCCTTAGTTATCATCAGTTGTTTGTAATGCATCTTACATGTCTAGTTTGTTCTGTAATCACTTTATCTTTGAATAACATTCTCATTCCCCAAGCTAAAAAAACTAATACATCTGGAAAGGGTGTCCTTTTGATATCCTGCGGTCAAGATTAGAATCAAGAATGAAATTTCCAGTCCCCAAGGTTTTCAATTAGTGATTGTGCCTGAAAAGGATTTCCCTCATAGCTCAGTTGGTAAACAATCCGCCTACAATGCAGGAGACCCCAGTTCGATTCCTTGGTCAGGAAGATCCCCTGGAGAAGGGATAGGCTACCCACTTGAATATTCTTGGGCTTCCCTTGTGGTTCAGCTGGTAAAGAAGCTGCCTGCAATGCGGGAGACCTGGGTTCAATCCCTGGGTGGAGAAGATACCCTGGAGAAGGGAAAGGCTACCCAGTATTCTGGCCTGGAAAATTCCATGGAAGTCCATAGGGGTGCAAAGAGTCAGACATGACTAAGTGACTTTCACTTTCCTGAAAAGGACATATTTCTCTTCCACTTCCCAAAATATTTGTAGTTCTCTCTTCTCATACTACAGACTAAGAAAGTCTACAAATGGACAGAATCACTTGAAATCAACCTCAAATCACAAATCCCAATTTGCAATGCCAATTGTTCATAGCCCTTCTTCCCCACTACCTTTTGCTTCCCCTGTCCAAAATCAGGTTTAGTTTAAACTAAACCTCGGATATTACCTGAGAGCAAGGGCCATTTCCTTTACTTTTTTGGTATCCCCTAAAGCAGGACTTGGGGCTTCCCAGGTGGTGAAGTGAAGTCGCTCAGTCGTGTCTGACTCTTTGTGACCCTATGGACTATAGCCTGCCAGGTTCCTCCATTCACGGGGTTTTTCCAGGCAAGAATACTGGAGTGGGTTGCCATTTCCTTCTCCAGGGCATCTTCCCAACCCAGGGATCGAACCTGGGTTTCCCACACTGCAGGCATACCCTTTACCGTCTGAGCCACCAGGAAAGCCCTCCCAGTTGGTGCTAGTGGTAAAGAATCCACCTGCCAATGCAGGAGCCATAACAGACAATGGTCAGATCCCTGGGCCAGGAAGATCCCCTGGAGGAGGGCATGGCAACCCACTCCAGCGTTGTTGCCTGGAGAACCCCATGGACAGGGGAGCCTGGCGGGCTGAAGTCCTTAGCGTTGCAAAGAGTCGGACATGACTAAAGTGACTGAGCATGGCACAGCACAGCAAAGCAGGGGTCCCCCAACCTCCAGGATCTACTGCTGAATGATCTGAGGTGGAGCTGATGTAATAATAATAAAAAGTACACAATAAATACAATGTGCTTGAATAATCCTGAAACCATCTCCCACATCTGTCACCACCCTCCCCCCAACATTATTCCCCTCTGGTCCGTGGAAAAATTGTCCTTCAGATAACCAGTCCCTGGCACCAAAAACACTGGGACCTAGATAACCAGTCCCTGGCACCAAAAACACTGGGGACCGCTGCCCTAAAGTGCTTAGTGTGAGGCTGGCAGGCAGGTCATCTTCAATCTTTCTTTGGTTACATTGTTGGGCTTTATTGTCCTGGACTGTTTATAGGTTGTTACATCTGGAAAATGCATTGTGGAGAGGACTGAGTAAGGAAAAGATGCTTAAGCAAGGAGTAACTTCTTTTGTAATTCAAAGTCTTTCCCAGTCTTCCCAGGAAAAAGTACAGCATCAAAATACCCTCCTGATTCTTTCTCTCTTTTGTCTGTGGGGCCACCCTGCCGGCTTGTCCATGTTACCGAGGTGAAAAATGCAGGGGAGTTCCTGGAGGAAAGTGGTCATTTCATATTTATCCTGTACTTCCAGAATCTCCGTCAACTTAAATCCCTAACCACAAATGCTTATTAAATAAGCAATTTTTTAAAAAGAAGAGACTCAATCCGCATTCGAAAATGTTTGCTGAAGACATTCCTCTTTGGCCAGAGAAGAAACAACCCTCAAGAACTAGCATCAAAGAATATCCAGAAAGAACTTAGTACCCAAAGTCTGCCATGGTGTCCAAGTCAAGAGCATGCGACCACGCTGGTCTTTGATGACAGACTCTGAGCTCTTAGCAATCCTGCCAAACCCACTTGACTCTATCTTCAAGCATTCTTCCCCATCTTTTCTTACAACTCAGCTTCTTGTCCAAAGCCTGAAGAAGAGTTTATGGGATATGCTTCTCAGAAATACTCAGATACTCCACGAAGTAGAAATTGGCAAGAAATACGCCAGAGGCCAAGTCTTTTGCTTCTCAGCCCTTTCTTGGGAAGAGGCATCTAGGCAGGGCCAAGCCCGCACCCTGCCCTCCCCTGGCTCCCAGCAGCGGTGTCTTAGCCCGCCTCAAAGCCTTGCAACACCACAGGCCTCTAAATGCTAACGTTGGGAAAACGGGAAGCCCTTTCGCATTACTCCACTAAGAGGTTAACCACCCAGCACCAAAGGGGGCGCCCACTCGGCAGAGCGCGGAGCGGAAGGCTGCGCGGGACTCGCCCGGAGAGCGAACGAAGAGGCGGGCGAGCGGGCGAGTCCTTCCCTGCAAGGCTGGCTCATCGGCGCGGACTCCGCCTGTAGCGCCTGCCTCGCCGGAGCCCAGACCTGGGACCGACGGGAGGGGAGTGGCGGCCCCCGGGCCCTTCCAGGCCTACCTTCCCCGACTCCCCGGGCTCCATGGCCCCGCTTTCGGTGGCCCGTGCCGCCCCCGCCACTGCCGCCAGGCCGCCCCCTCCCCCCGCGGCCTGGCCTGAGGAGGCCGCCGCCGCCGCCGCCGCCGCGACCACCTGAGGGAACCCGGATTCCCGGAGGGGAGGGCGCCGGAGAGGAAGGGAGCCGGCCCGGGCCCGGCAGTGCCTCCTCAGTGGGGGCGGGGGCGCTCGCGGCTCCCGGAGAGGCGCGCGGCCGGGACTCGCGTCGCACCCGGCGAACCGCTTTACGGCAGCCGCCCAGCCCGGGGCATCATGGGACGCGCAGTCCAGGCTCAGTAAGCGGCTCCGAGAGCCGCTCGTTGGCTTGGAGAATACGGGGTCTCGGTTGGACAGAGCGGTTCACTCTCTACACTCCCCACTCTCCAAGGCCCGACAGTAAGGGCAGAGTGCTCTGATTGGGCTAGTTCCCTCCCATTTTTGCCGGTAACTGCAGTTGCATAGGACTCTCCTGTCGGGGTGGTCTGAGGAATATGAAGGGACAGAGGGTAAATACAGAATCACTGAGCATGGGAGCAGAAGCGTCCAGCCTGGCTTCCTCCCTCGCCACCCCATTCTGGAAGCAGAGCTGGAGACCAGGGTTTGGTCCTGGAAAGTGACCTCAGAGAGCAGACCTTGGGACTTGAGAGGATTAAGCAGGGAAGAGGAAAAATTGATGGATGGACGCGTTTTCGAGGTCACTGCTGTGGGTATTGGGGGCTTCATTCCACTTTAAGAATTATACAGAATGCCACTCCCCATAATAGTCCATTGAACAATTGGGGGAAGGAAGCTCAGCATTCACCCATTGCTCCCATCCCCAGAAGTTGCCCCAAGAGACGGTAACTGCACTCCATCCTCACACTTGTACTTCTAGCTGTGCTTGTATGGAGGCCAGGTGGACTCTCTCTGTGGTCAGAAAGCCCTGGGGCAGAAAGCAAAAGAAGCTTGAAAAGAAACTGCTGCTGCTGCTAAGTCGCTTCAGTCGTGTCCTCGTGTCGGACTCTTCGTGACCCCATGGACTGCAGCCTACCAGGCTCCCCCGTCCCTGGGATTCTCCAGGCAAGAACACTGGAGTGGGTTGCCATTTCCTTCTCCGATGCATGAGAGTGAAAAGTGAAAGTGAAGTCGCTCAGTCGTGTCCGACTCTTTGCGACCCCGTGGACTGCAGCCTACCAGGCTCCTCCACCCATGGGATTTTCCAAGCAAGAGTACTGGAGTCGGGTGCCATTGCCTTCTCCGAAAAGAAGCTATATAATGGCAAATCAGCACATGAACAAGAATGCTCAGCATCATTGTCATTTGTTGTTGAGTCACTAAATTGTGTACGGCTCTTTACAGTCCCATGGACTGCAGCACACCAGGCTTCCCTGTCCTTAACTATCTCCCAGAGTTTGCTCAGATTCATGGACATTGAGTCAGTGATGTTATCTAACCATTTCATTAGTCATTAAGGAAATACAAATTAAAATTGCAATGCGACTTCATATCCACTGAATGGGTAATTTTAAAAAAATAAGAAAGACCGATAACCAGTGTTGGAGAGGGTGTAGAGAAATGAGCCCTGGTACATTTTGGGGCAGAAGTGGGGATGGCATAGGGACAGGGGAGGGAGATGTAAAATGGTGCAACCATTTTGGGAAACAGTTTGAAAGTTTCGTAAGAGGTTAAACTTACCATATGACCTAGCAATTTCCACTGCTAGGTATATACCCAAGAGAAATGAAAGCATGACCACACAAAGACTTGTATAGGAATATTTGTAGCAGCTTTAACTGTTTATAGCATGAGTTTGAGCAAGCTCCAGGAGTTGGTGATGGACAGGGAAGCCTGATATGCTATATTCCATGGAGTCACAAAGAGTCGGACACAACTGAATGACTAAATTGAACTGAATTGATAGCAGCTTTATTCATAGTAGAACAAAAACAAGGAAGTACTCAACTGTCCATCAACTGATGAATGCGTTGATAAAATATGGCATATCCACACAATGGATTACTATTCAGCAACAAAAGGGAACAAGCTGCTGGCACATGCTGTAATATGAAAGTGTGAAAGGAAAGGAAAATAAAAATGGAGTTGGTATTGCTAAGAGAGCTCTTGAAAATGGAGCTGAGAGGCCATTAAGGACGTGTGACTTATTCATTTCTCAGCCTGGGTGGAATCTGATTTTTTGACTTGTTGGCTTGGGGAACATAGGGTCCAGAATACCTGCCAAAAACTCAAGATACTAACCAGACCCTTACCCTAAAATAGGGTCATCTGTTTGCTTCTTGGATCCACGGACAAAGCAATGTTGCATGCTATTTTAGTTAACAATAATTGTTGCTGCCATCAAGCCATCAACAACTGTAGCCACAGCCCCATGTGTACCCTGAGGGGATTCAGGATGGAGGAAAACAGGGTACTGATCCAAATAGTTAAGATGCATAGGTAAGGGATAATTTCAATGAACCCAGACTCTTGCATCTTCCCATACATAGAAAAGCACTATAATCATTAACTGGAGATATCAGTATTTTGTGATTAGCAATAATCAATTGATGTTCAACTACATTTTTAATCCTCAGAAAAATCTTCTATATATTCTTCCACTGTCTCAGAGTTCCTCAGAGCTGTCTAAGAGGCTGTCTCCCAAAACATAGTCCTCAGTAAGGGCTCCAAATAAAACAGGCAATTTTTAGGTAGCGTGTTTTTCTTCCATTGACAGGCCTTCTTTAAAACGACTCCTGATTCTTAGTAGTGTGCTCAGTCGTGTCTGACTCTTTTTCAACCCCATGTGTAGCCCACCAGTCTCCTCTGTCCATGGAATTTTCCAGTTAAGAATACTGGAGTGGGTTGCCACTTCTTACTGCAAGGGATCTTCCTGACCCAGGGATTGAACCCTCGTCTCTTTCGTTCTCCTGCATTTGCAGGCGGATTCTTCACCACTAGCGCCACCTGATTCCTTATCAACAACTATTTTCTGACTCACATCAGACTCAATCCACTCTCTCCAGGCAGCTTTAAACAACCTCATGGCTCTTTGTTTTTATTAGCCCCCAAGTCTTTCTCTTCCTCAGAACACTCCTTCAGGATTACCCATATCCACGTCTCCTGAATTGTAATTCTTAAGGGTCCCAATAAATTTATTTGCAACCTCCTGCATTATTTTGCTTGACAGATGAATCTCAAAATCATCATGCTAATACAAAGGAGACATTTATATGAAGTCTCCAGAACATACACATCTCAGTTCAGTCGTGTCCGACTATTTGTGACCCCATGGACTGCAGCAGGCCAGGCTTCCCTGTCCATCACCAACTCCAAGAGCTTGCTCAAACTCATGTCCATAGAGTCAGTGGTGCCATTCAACTATCTCATCCTGTCGGCCCCTTCTCCTCCCACCCTCAGTCTTTCCCAGTATCAGGGTCTTTTCCAATGAGTCGGTTCTTCGCATCAGGTGGCCAAAGTATTGGAGCTTCAGCTTCAGCATCAGTCCTTCCAAAGAATATTCAGGACTGATTTCCTTTAGGATGGACTGGTTTGATCTTCTTGCAGTCCAAGGAACCCTCAAGAGTCTTCTCCAACACCACAGTTCAAAAGCATCAATTCTTGAGCGCTCAGCCTTCTTCACAGTCCAACTCTTACATCCATACACAACTACTGGAATAACCGTGGCTTTGACTAGACGGACCCAAAGGCACATCTACTAAGGTATAAAACAATTTAGTGATTGATTGCCTGGGCCTGGAGGTGGGAAGAATGTATTGTAAATTGGCTTGAAATGATGCAAATGTTCTAAAGCTAGCCTGTGGTGATGTTTGTGTGTGTTTTCTATAAAAGTCAACTTTTATAAAACTTTGTGTGTTTTCCATAAGTCATCGAAGTGTAAACTCAAAATGGGTGATAAGATCTAAATTATATGTCAATAAAACTTTTCAGAAGGAGGAAGAGAAGCAGACCGCAGCATGAGATGAATGTATCTTGCATGGGAATGCCTGCCAGAGCTGCAGCTGCCATCAGATGGGGTGAGGGATGGGACCTGGGCCCCTGGGCCTCTAGAGATGTCTTGTACCAGAAATCTTAAGACTTTACACCCCAACTGCTAAAGATGAGGAATCTGATGCTCAGATATGGGAAGTGACTTGCCCAAGTTCATTAGCATGAGCGATTCGCAGAGGTTTCCCAGGTGACAGTCCTTGTGCAGGTCCAGGCCAGGGTTCAGAACAGCCCACCTCCCCTCCCCTCTGAATCCTGAGATGCAGACTCTGTACACGGGCTTGCTGCCAATGTCACTTTATTTGAACTAGAGCAGGGATGGGCGGGGGGCATGGGAGGAGGGGTCATGACGGCCAGTGCAGGCCTCATCCAGCGAAGCCGTCAGCGCTCCGAGAAATCACCTCCTGGAGGACAAATAAAAGGGAGATGCGCTGTCAAAAAAGGCAGGGTAATCGGGCTGGGAAGGGATGGGGATGGAGAGAGGGAAGGTGCTGAGCAAACTGGCAGGAGAGGAAGGGAGAACCGCCAGGAGGAAGACCTCAGTCACTGTGAGCTTCTGCCCCAGGCGTTGTCAGCGCCCTTTCCTCTCTTTCTCACCCGCCACCCTGTGTGGTGACCTCGGGTTAACGTGTATCAGGTGTTTATAGAGAACCTGGCACTTCGCGTACAGCCTCTCACCAAGTCCTGCCAACAAGCCTGGGCGGATCATCACCCGGGTGTAAAGATGAGGTCATGGAGGCTCAGCAAGAAAAGAAATGGATGAGCTGGGATTAGAACCTGAGATGCCTGACCCGGAATAGCTGGGCTTAAGTGTGATTGGAGAACAAACCAACAAGAATGCTAAGAAGGGGGATAGAGCCAAGCAGAAGGACTCGGAGGAGAAAATTCTGGGCGAGGGGCTGTCCGGGCGAGGGGCTGACTGGTCCGCTCCTGGCCTCAGGTGACCCCCAACCCCGGCCTCAGCCCCGGCAGGGGGGGGGGACACGACACGGGTCTACTTCTAAGTCTAGTTGAAGAGGCAGAGTAGTAATTTCTGAACCTACAAATAATGGAGTCCTCAACTGCACAGTCCAATCCTAAGCGCAAAGTGAGTTCTCACTCCAAAGCAGGCACTCTTGCTTTATGATTATACAGTAACTCTGTGAGTCCTACTGAATGTTTGATTTAATTTTATGTGTAATCCTAACTTTATTTTTAAGTAGGTCATACATTCACACAATACCAAGTTAAAGATCTACCAAAGAAAAAAATTCTTCCTCTGATTCTATCCCAGTCACTTACTTTTTCTTCCCCAGAAAAAAAAAAAATTATTAACTGTCCTCTCCTCAGTCTGTGTTTTTTAAAAAAAAACCCAAAAAGTGATTTGAGAGGCATTTCCAGAAGGTTTCAGGAGTGCTCGGGGGAGCAGGAGAGTGGCCACAGGTTGAGGACCAGGTGGGAAAGCACCTTTGTCTTCCAGGCATAGGTGACTTTGGCCAGGTGGGCTGAGGCAGGGCCAGGAGCCGAATGAAGCTCCACTCTGGCTGGATGCTGGCCAGGTTGGAGCCACAGTTCTCCAGGCTCAGGGCTGGGGAAGTCAGGGTGACACAGGGCTCCTGAGGAGGGCAGCACCAGGAGGGTGAGCACAGAGCGGAGCTGTCTCAGTCTTCTGAGCAACGTCCAGGACAAGACTACCATGGATAAAATCTGCCCTTCAGCCTTCGCTCACTGTATCACGGGTTAACTCCGCGCCTCCCTGCCTTTCTCTGTTGTCCTGGCTGGCCTGTCTTGAGGGGCACAGTGGGCCAAGAAGTAGGTGCCAGGGGCTGTGCGGGGCCACAGTAGGGAGGAGCGGGACAAAAGCCCCAGGCAGGGCAGGAGGCAGGCAGCAGGCTCCGGAGCCCAAGCCCCGCGGAGGTCACCAGGCCACCTGGCTCTGATCAGCTGTAGGCCTGGGAGATGACTCTGTCGCGCGTGTCCCCTGGGCTCTGCCTGGGTTCTGGGCTCGCAGCCGCAGGCCCTGGAGCTCTGCCGGTTGAGCTGCCTCCCTGAGCCAGCAGGCCCCCTGCCTTGTGCTCACCTCAGGCAGGACATTGGTGCTGGACGGGCAGTGCCCGCTGCAGTAGTTCACTTCCACCTGCTCTAGGTAGCAGGCGCCCTTGGTGAGGTTGCGAAGCTCCGTGAGGTGCCGGCAGGAGACGGGCTGCTCTTCTGCAGGGGAGAGGCAGGGCAGGGAGCGGACCGTGATGAGGGGACTTCATGAGGCAACAGAGCGTGGACCCGAGCAGGGCAGGCTGGGTGGGGGTGGCCTGGTATTGTGACGCAGTGCCGGGGGGGTCTTCACTCTGCTAATCTGCATGGTGGGCAGGACGGGGAAGGCAGCGTCCCCAGGGCAGGGGGTGGGGGTGGGAGAAGGGCCCAGAGCAGGCAGAAGGTGCCCCCCATCCCAGCGTACCCGGAGCCTCCTGCCGGCAAGTGGGGCAGCAGCTTCCAGGCTCCTGCGCGGCCACCTCGCCCTGCAGACAGAGGGGGCACCCCAGTCTGCTCAGGAGGAAGGCCCAGCGCCCACACTGCCTGCTTGAGGCCCTGAGACCACCCTTCGGGGAGGGACCCAGGAAGGAGCCCAGGACCGCGGGGCTCAGGTGGGTACCTGGGCACAGGTGAGTGGGGGGCAGTGCTGGGTGCAGACACTCTCCCCGCTGACGCAGCGGCAGCTCTCACAGGCCTCCTGCCACTCGGATCCCGGCTGGGGAGGGAAAGGAGAACTTGCTCTCCACACTCCCCTCCCCACCACAGACTTTTCTGTTACCCGGCCCCCCACCCCGAGCCCACCCAGGGGCCTGGCCAGGGCAGTGGCCTGACACCAGCGTCAGTAGCAAGGGTTTCGGGAAGGAGGTGGGCCCCTGGGGGCCAGAGATGGTCCAAGTGTGCCAGCCACTGGCCAAGCTGCCTGCTGCTGTGGGTCCGGGTACAGGGGTAGGAGCCAGGGACAAACCAGTGGCCCAGAGCCCTGGGTCAGGAAGGGCCAGGGGGCACTGAGGGCCGCGGTGGCTCACCGGGTGGGGGCGCCCGTGGTGCCAGCACTCGCAGAGGTCCACGGGCACACAGGGGCCCTCCTGGCTGCGGAAGTGCCCACGCTGGCACACACAGCCCGGGGCCTGCCTCCCACTGCAGTTGCCCTGGGTCTCCGTGGCATTGGGTTCCCGGCACGTCTGCTCACAGGGCCCCAGCACCCCGGGGGCCGCCTGCTGCCACGTTTCTCCAGGGGGGCACTCTGCCAGGGAAGACCACCCATCCCACCATTCAGGTCAGCCGTGGGTCCAGCCTCCACCCTACCCTCCCACACTGGACATCCCAATCCCCTCCCCGCTCCTCAGCACTGCCCACTCGGCTCCAACAGCCTCTGGGTCTCCAAACCCACCTCTCTGCTCCTATCCACCCTCCCATATAGTAGTGGGGCCCAGCTTGGTGGCTGGGAGTAGCACAGGCCCCTCTCCCCTCATCAGGGCAGCCTGGCCTTGGCTTTGGAGGGACCAGCAGGAACCTGGGCAGCCCGCATCTCACCCTGACAGTCAGTGAGGGAGCAGCTGAAGGCTCCACCTTGGCAGACGCTGGGAAGACAAATGCTCTCTTCAGATGCCCGCCATGCCCTCCTCCCCACCCCCATTCTCAGCACCCCACCCCAACGCTCTCCCCACCCACACTCCCGGCCCTCACCAGTGGGTGCAGTTCTGGGTGAACAGAGCCCCTGGGGGCAGCTCTCGGCGCTGCTCTTCAAGAGTCAAGGTGAGGCCCCAGGGCAGAGAGAGCTGGGTGCAGGGGCACTCGGCAGGGGGCACACACGTGCCGTTGTGCAGCAGCTGAGGCGGGGCAGGTTCGAGTTATATGTGACCACCACTCCTGCCCCTCCCCACCAGCCTGGTCCCCCACTCGAGAATCAGGGCACAGTGCCCGAACCCACCTGCCCTCTGGGGCAGTCACAGCCAAGCCGGCAGGGTTCCTGCACGCAGAGGGTGCCAGGCTGCAGATGCGAACAGAGGCGCGGGCACGAGACAGCACAGGCACTGAGCACCTGGCCGGGTGGGCACTCTGGGGGTGGAGGGGAAGCAGAGAGTGAGGTGGAGTCCAAGGGGGTTCCTCAGGCGGGCCCCAGGCTGGGCAGGCACCCACCACCCTGGGCTCTCACCGGGGCAGGGCTGCAGGTTACAGTCCTGCCGTTGCTCTGTGTCCTGGGCCTGGCACGGTGCCCCCCTGGGGCCCTCCTTGCAGCTCCGATGTCGTTTGGTGGTGCCCCCACCACAGGGAGCAGAGCAGTTGCTCCAGGCTGACCAAGGCCCAAGGGTTGGACACTCGTGGGAGGAGCACGCCAGGGACCCGTTGACACAGGTGCTGGGGCAGAGGCATGCAGAAAGGGCTCAGAGCCCGGAGAGTCGAGGTGAACAGCCATTGCTCCCCAGCAATGCCCCATAACCTTGAGCTGGCCCGAGCCTCCCACCCAAAGCTCCCCGTCCCCATGTGGCCATTGGAGGGCAGTCGTACCAGTTTCTGCAGTCCAGCCACACCACCTCGGCCGGGGCCAGCGCCCAGGAAGCGTTGGGGCTGGGGAGGCCACAGCGGCAAGAAGACACGGGCACACAGCGCCCATCCTGTACCAGTTGGCCAGCGGGACAGCGGCAGCCTGGGAGAGGGGGTGGGGGACCAACCAGGATGTGGCAGATGCACACGGGGAGCCCTCTCTCAGCAAGCGGGATTCCAGGGCCTGGGGCAGCCCTGGTGTGCCCTTCCTCCCGCCCCTCCTGCAGGATCAGGCCTCTCTAGGCTGCCCCGTGCGTGGAGACCACCCCCCCACCCCCCGCCCTGGGGACCTCTGAGGCTGTCCCAGAGCACCCCAAGAACACGGCCTGTTTTGACCAAGGCTCACTCAGGCAGGACCCCCAGCTGGTCACCAAAAGTGACCCAGGGATCCACTCTGCTGCCCTGTAACTCATGATCCAGCCGTCCACCCGCCCTAGGTCACAAGCTCTTGGTCACATCTTGACTCTCAGGAGGCAGTGGGGTTCCCCACAGTCCCTGGGCCGGGTGGTGGGCATGGCCTGGCCACCTGGGCGACATGGTCCCTGCAGACACTCCACACGGTCCCAGAGGTCGATACAGCTTCTTGGGCACTGGTTGGCACAGTCAGGGGTGGGCACGGTATCCTGGGCCTCGCAGCTCTCTCCTGCGGACCAGAAGGTCGGAGTCTGACCTGGGGTGTTCTCAAGTCCCCAGCCTTCCACAGGCACCTCCAGGGGCTAAGGCAGCAGCCCCCACCCCACCCCAGAGGCCACATCCCTGGCCCCTCCTTCAATGCTGGAGCCATTACCTGGGCAAGGCCCCATGTTACAGCTCTCAGTCTGAGCCCATGGCCCCCGGCAGCCTCCTCCAGCGGGGCTCCCGGCCTCTCTCCAGCGTAGCCGGAATCCCCCACTGCAGGGCACCTGACAGGGGCTCCAGGCCCCCCAGGGACCCCACTGACATAAGTCTGGGGAGAGAAAACAGGAGTCAGTGCCCAGACCCATCCCCCGCCCCCTGGCTCCCTCTGCAGCCCTGAGCCCCCTTCTTCTTCTTCCAGCTGCTGCTGCCCCCTCCCAACCTCAAATCCAGCAGACTCTTGAGAGTCTAGCAGGAGGATGAGCCGGCCAGCTAAGGGCCCTCGAACAGACATGAATAGCGGAGCCCAGCCCTACTCGGCCAGACCCCGCCCCTTAGCAGGCCCCGCCCACTCCCAGCCCTACCGGCCAGGCCCCGCCCC
>SJYT01054151.1:207467-290369 GCA_006410635.1 Cephalophus harveyi
ACCCCACGTGGCCCCCGCCCCCCATCACCTTGGCAGGCTCCAGGGTCTGGACAGAGGCGTTGTTGGCTGAGTGGCACAGTGCAGAGGTCTGGGTCCCCGGCCCACGGCCTCCCCGTCTCAGGGTCCAAACAGAGGCGGTGGCGGTGCTGCTCCGAAGCCAGCGTGGGGGCTGAGGTGGGGGACAGGCCAGCTGTGTCCTGAGGCCAGCGCTCCTCTAGGGCAGTCCTGGAGGCAGGGGCCAGCAGGCCGAGGGGCAGGCAGGGCCCACAGGGTGACCACTCAGACCAGCCGCTCAGAGGCAGAAGACCTAGGAAGGGCGGCTTGTGAGCGTCCTTCCCAGGGACTCCCCCCACCAGACCCAGAGATCACAGTGGATGGGGAACAAGAGGCTCGTGTTGTGACCAGAAAGTTCCGGAAACAGGAGAGCCGGAGTAGGGGGACCAACCATCCTGGTTTGTCTGGGACTGTCCCAGTCCTAGAAATGAAAGTTCCAAGTCCCACTCCCACCCAGTCCTGGGCATAAACCACCCCCACCCAAGTCCTGGGCATAAATCCAGCCCCCTACCCGAGTACCGGAAAAAGAGGGACAGCTGGCTCCTCGGGCCAGGTACCTTGACAGCCTTGGCTGGTGCACTGCAGCTCCCCGCGCCGGCATTCACTGCGGGAGGGGCTGGTCAGGGTGGGCTCCGGGAGGCGGGACCCAGCCCAGAATGGTGGGCTGGTGGGTGTGGGACTCATGTAGGGGTAACCTGGGCTCCGGGCTCATTTGGAGCAGGGGGAGGCTGGGACCTTGGGGCTTTGCTTGGCCTTCTCTGCAGGGGTCAGGCCGCCCTGCGGAACCCCTCCTCCTCCGTGGTCCAATCCCTGGTCCTAGGCCTCTGGTGCCACCTCCCTCATCCTCAACACTCACCACTCTTTGCAGCCCAGCTGCAGGCGGTCCCCGGGGGCCAAGGTCACCCCAGCTCCTTCGCCTGAGACGTGCTGGCAGTTACACTGTTCTGGGGGTACGCAGCCCCCAGCCTGCTCCAGTAGCCCCTGTGCAGAAGGGGACAAGGGACAGGGCCTTGTGGCAGTCATCTCGTCGTCACCCTAATGCCCACCCATGCCTGGCCCCCAGCAGGTGCCGTGCGTGCTGCCAAGTCAATGGTGTGGGCAAACGGCCGCCTGGCAGAATGTGCAGTGCTATCTGGATGAGAGGTTCGGCGGGGAGGGGAGGAGGTGTGGGAGAATGGACAGGGGACCCCTTTTCCTGGGGCATCTCCCCTGGCTCCACACCTCACCTCGGGGCAGTAGCAGCCAGGCTGGCAGGGCGGCAGGTCCTGGCAGAGCTGAGGGCTCAGGTATGTGGCACAGAGTCCGGTGCAGGGGGAGCCGCAGGCCTGGAACTCACACAGGGTGACCACTCAGACCAGCCGCTCAGAGGCAGAAGACCTAGGAAGGGCGGCTTGTGAGCGTCCTTCCCAGGGACTCCCCCCACCAGACCCAGAGATCACAGTGGATGGGGAACAAGAGGCTCGTGTTGTGACCAGAAAGTTCCGGAAACAGGAGAGCCGGAGTAGGGGGACCAACCATCCTGGTTTGTCTGGGACTGTCCCAGTCCTAGAAATGAAAGTTCCAAGTCCCACTCCCACCCAGTCCTGGGCATAAACCACCCCCACCCAAGTCCTGGGCATAAATCCAGCCCCCTACCCGAGTACCGGAAAAAGAGGGACAGCTGGCTCCTCGGGCCAGGTACCTTGACAGCCTTGGCTGGTGCACTGCAGCTCCCCGCGCCGGCATTCACTGCGGGAGGGGCTGGTCAGGGTGGGCTCCGGGAGGCGGGACCCAGCCCAGAATGGTGGGCTGGTGGGTGTGGGACTCATGTAGGGGTAACCTGGGCTCCGGGCTCATTTGGAGCAGGGGGAGGCTGGGACCTTGGGGCTTTGCTTGGCCTTCTCTGCAGGGGTCAGGCCGCCCTGCGGAACCCCTCCTCCTCCGTGGTCCAATCCCTGGTCCTAGGCCTCTGGTGCCACCTCCCTCATCCTCAACACTCACCACTCTTTGCAGCCCAGCTGCAGGCGGTCCCCGGGGGCCAAGGTCACCCCAGCTCCTTCGCCTGAGACGTGCTGGCAGTTACACTGTTCTGGGGGTACGCAGCCCCCAGCCTGCTCCAGTAGCCCCTGTGCAGAAGGGGACAAGGGACAGTGGCAGTCATCTCGTCGTCACCCTAATGCCCACCCATGCCTGGCCCCCAGCAGGTGCCGTGCGTGCTGCCAAGTCAATGGTGTGGGCAAACGGCCGCCTGGCAGAATGTGCAGTGCTATCTGGATGAGAGGTTCGGCGGGGAGGGGAGGAGGTGTGGGAGAATGGACAGGGGACCCCTTTTCCTGGGGCATCTCCCCTGGCTCCACACCTCACCTCGGGGCAGTAGCAGCCAGGCTGGCAGGGCGGCAGGTCCTGGCAGAGCTGAGGGCTCAGGTATGTGGCACAGAGTCCGGTGCAGGGGGAGCCGCAGGCCTGGAACTCAAAGGGAGGTGTGCAGCTGTCCTCTGCAGGGAGAGGCAGGCAGGCAGGCAGGCTGGTGTGGGGTGCAGCCCAGAGACACCGTCTGCCCCCCGAACCCAGAGGGCACAATGCGTGGTCCCATCACCTCCCATTGAAGTCACCTGGTAAGAGTGCAAGATACTGCCCCCCTGCGGTAGTTAAGGACAGACCAGTGTTGCCCCATCCATGCCCACTCAGTCCCTGTAGGCACCTCCACTGTTTGGACCCAGGAGAGCTAGTGAGCCACAGGAGGTTCAGGCCCTGGCAGGTAGCTCCCGGGACTTGCAGGTGGGAGGCAGAGGGGTGGAGACGGAGGGCAGCTGGAGTAAGAAGTGGGCGAAGACCCACCATGCCTGGGGCAGCTACCAGTGGACACAAAGCCACAGCTGGGGGGCTTCCCTGGTGGCTCAGTGGTAGAGAATCCACCCGCCATGCAGGAGACATGGGTTCAGTCCCTGGCAACTAAGCCCGCACATTACAACCACTGAGCCTGCACGCTAGAGACCCAGAGCTGCAACTACAGGGCTCGTGTGCTGCAACTACTGAAGCCCACATGTCCTAGAGCACGTGCTCTGCAACAAGAGAAGACACGCGAAGAGAAGACCAAGCACCGCAACTGGAGAGTAGCCCCCACTCGCTGCAACTACAGAAAAGACACACACAGAGCCACAGCTGGGCCTGTGGCTGCAAAGTGCGAAAACCACGGTGAAGCCTGGTGGGGCAGGGTGGGGACGAGCACCCGAGGGCGAGGCAGGGAGCAGCTGGAGCAGGGTCCCAGCCAAGGGCAGGGTCTGTGCAGCCACGGGCAACCCCTCTGAGGACCTGGGCACCCTGAGTATCACTCTAAGAGGAGCTGGCGGTGCCCCCTGGGGACCCCGGGAGGCCCCTGCCAGGGTTCGTCTTCCTGGCTCCTGGCTCCTGGAGCCTCACCGGAGCAGTTTCCGATGAGGCAAGGCCGGAAGTGGCCGTCCAGTCGAGTGCAGGGGGGGGCCGCCCCGGCGCCTCCAGGCGCAGGTCGCTGGTGTCGGTAGCGCTGCTGGACCAGCACCTCGCATGAGCACCGCGTCCAGCTGCTCCAGCTGCTCCACACACACGCCTCTAGAGACCAAGCAGGGCCAGGGCTCAGCCAGGGGCCTCTCTGAGCTCCCCAGCCTCTCTCCCACCAACCCTCCCCTCTCATCCCAGCCCCAGCCAACACCCTGAGCAGGCAAAGGGCCAAAGGAAGCCAAGAATTCCGAAAGGTCCAGTTGGCAGGCTTCCGTGCCACCCAGCAGTAAGGGTCACATGCCACAGGACTCTAAAGGACTGATGGTGGGAAGAGGGAAAACACTGAAAAAAGTCTTGAGAAGAGGTGTGTGCATGCTCGGTCACTCAGTCGTGACTGATCCTCTGTGACCCCACGGACTGTAGCCCGCCAGGCTCCTCTGTCCATGGGATTCTCCAGGCAAGAATCCTGGAGTAGGTTGCCATGCCCTCCTCCAGGGGATCTTCCCAATCATGGGAATCAAACCCAGGTCCCCTGTGGCTCCTGCACTGGCAGGCAGATTCTTTACCACTGAGCCACCTAGGAATCCATTGGGAGGAAATAGACGTATGTTTTGGGGAGATAATCTGGAAGTTGGTTATAATAATAAACATTCTCTGGATCTTGGGCAGGTAGGAGACAGAGAAGGGGGCTTCGCTTCTGACACACACTCACCCAGGCAGGGCCCCGCGTAGCAGGCCTGGGTGTCCAGGCGTGGAGAGGTACTGTTGCAGGCGGGGTCAGCCTCGGCCAGCGGGCAGGGGCAGGACGCAGAGCGGGAGGCCAGGCCCGGGCCGCAGCTGCGGGAGCAGGGCCCCCAGGGGCCCCAGGAGCAGGCGTCTGGCAGCGCTGGGCAAGGCCACAGCCCGCAGCGCTGGCTCTGGGCATCGGGGCCCAGGCAGGGGGAGCCCCCTCGGGGAGGGGCCGAGGCCATGCAGACCCGGGTGCGGACCTGGTTTCCGCCTCCACAGGAGACAGGGCAGTCAGCCCAGGGGGACCATGGCGTCCAGGCCTCGAGCTCTGCAGGAGGCAGCAGGGAGGTTAGTGAAATCAGAGGAGCAAAGAGGCAGAGGGTTGGACGGGACCCTCAACACACAGGGGCCGGCAGTGGGCGGGAGGGAAACACAACAGAGCTGATAGACGGAGGGCGAGGAGGAAGGCTAGGAGGGCAGCGGGGTTTGGGAATGACCCCCCAGACCTGCACACTCAGCGTCTTCACATATGATGCCCTCCGGGGTGCAGGAGCTGAAGGAGGAGCCCAGACTCAGGGACGCTGCTGCCCAGCAGCATGGCACCCTCCCCTGTCCGCCCCCCGGCCCTGCCCCAGGGCTTACCACTGCTGGCATCCATCCTGCAGCCAGCTGTCCCCCAGGGAGCGGGGGCGGGTGCCCTGCAGGCACAGGGGCGGGCACGGGGGCTGAGGGCAGGGCTGGCTCTGGGACTGCTCCTCCCGACACTCCGGGGCCCATGAGCCCGATGTGGAAGACCTGGGTGGAGCCCCAGGGCAGAGAAGGTGAGAGATGGTCTCAGGCCCTTTGTCACGCCTCCCGCCGCCCCTGGGGAAGCCCAGCGTGGGTGTGGAGGTGGCTAAGGAAAGGCAAGGATGACCAGGGACCAAAGCCAAGGCCAGGTCACAGGGTGGGCACAAAGTCACCGGTGGGGACAGGATCCAGGAACCCCGGCAGTCCAGGAGGCCGTGTCCAGGGTGCGGGAGGCCCCGGTGGAGCGAGGCGACACAGGCCTGGCACTGCCCCATACCGGAAGCGGCTCTGCTGCCCTGCAGGCCCACACGAGCGGCTGCAGAGACTCCAGGCTGACCAGCGGCTCCAGGCGCAGTGGGCAGGAGGCGGGCAGGGCTGGGCCGTGCAGGAGAGCTGCCCCGCCCGGCACATGCAGTTGTTGCAGGCCTCCTGGTGCTGGCTCCCCGGGGCCCAGCTGTGGCCCTGGGCATCTGTGCACTCGCAGTGCCCGAGGGGCACACACCCACCGTCCTGCTCCAGGGACCCTGCAGGGAGATGGCCCTCCAGAGCTGATGCCCACGCCCCAGGGCCCCCCTCTGCCTTCCCGCTGAGCCACCCTACCGTGCCCTAAGGGAGCACCTACCCTCGGGACAGCGGCAGCCCTGCTGGCAGGCCTGGTCCTCCAGACACACGATCCCCTCCTGGAGGTCTGAGCAGCGGCGGGGGCAGCGGTTGGCACAGCTGACCACCTCCATGCCTGCAGGGCAGCCCTCCTCTGGGCAGATGGGAAGACCAGAGTCAAGAGGCCTTGAGCCCTGGGACTCGGGAACCCTCCCCCTGCCCCATGGGGGCCACCCTGACCTCCACGAAGCCATATGACCCGTCCCGCCCCCAGGCTCCCCAGGAAACCTGGGGTCCTGGGGGGACCCTGGGGTCCTGGGGAGACCCTGGGGGCCCTGGGGACACTCTGAGTGACAGTCAGGTCCTCTCACTGTGAGTGCCCAGCACCTAGCCTGCTCCTGAGAAGTGTTTGCTGAGATGGACTGAACGGGTGCATCTAAAAGCCAGCATTCTCGCCTATGTGGCTCCTTTGTGTTCATGCAGAGAAGGATGGAAGGGATGGGGGTGGTCATCAGTGTGGGGGGTCGTCCTAATAGAGGTGGTGGGCCTTAGAGTACAGGGTCCATAGGGTCAGTGAGCTTGGAAGAACCAACTTCAGAAAGAGCTGGAGCTCGGAGTGGGTGGCGGGGGTGACAACCTGGCTCGCTCAGTGGGCCTCCCACGCACCAGGTATCGCAAGACTGTTATCCTCAAACCCCCTGAAACTCTTGACCGGGTGGTTCCAGGAACTGAAGCAGGGGGGTCACAGCTGAGGGGATGAGTTCTAGTCCCAGGTGGGGGTGGGCAGTGGGGCCGGATTGGGCAGCTCAGTCCTGGCCACTGGGAGTCCTTGCCCAAAGCCCAGGCCCCACCACCATCTGCCCTTGCGGGGCTTGGTTTCCTTCACTGGCCGACAAGGTAGCAGCCTGCCCCCCCTCCACATTGCACAGTGATGTGGGGGGTGAAATTAGAGGAGGGGGTGGGGAGAGCTTCGCAGGGAGCAAGGGCAGGAGGGCTGTCACCGCTGCCGTACCACAGGGCGCGAGATTGCAGAGCCGTGCGTGGTGCCTCGCCCCAACACAGGGGGCGCCGCCGTTCTTGGGTGGGGGGCTCGAGCAGCTGCGGCTCCTCAGGGACCGGCCCCCTCCGCAGCTCCGGTCGCACCAGGACCAGGGGCTCCAGCGTGACCAGCCTCCGGGCACTGAATGGGTCAGAGAAGGGCCGCACGAGGGGTCTGGCTCAGGCAGGGACCCCCACGTGTCCCCCGAGCCTGGGGCGAGGTCCCATGCTGGAGATGGAAGGGCCCGGGGTGGGGTGGGGCCATGCCTGCAGGGCAGCCCTCCTCTGGGCAGATGGGAAGACCAGAGTCAAGAGGCCTTGAGCCCTGGGACTCGGGAACCCTCCCCCTGCCCCATGGGGGCCACCCTGACCTCCACGAAGCCATATGACCCGTCCCGCCCCCAGGCTCCCCAGGAAACCTGGGGAGCCTGGGGGGACCCTGGGGTCCTGGGGAGACCCTGGGGGCCCTGGGGACACTCTGAGTGACAGTCAGGTCCTCTCACTGTGAGTGCCCAGCACCTAGCCTGCTCCTGAGAAGTGTTTGCTGAGATGGACTGAACGGGTGCATCTAAAAGCCAGCATTCTCGCCTATGTGGCTCCTTTGTGTTCATGCAGAGAAGGATGGAAGGGATGGGGGTGGTCATCAGTGTGGGGGGTCGTCCTAATAGAGGTGGTGGGCCTTAGAGTACAGGGTCCATAGGGTCAGTGAGCTTGGAAGAACCAACTTCAGAAAGAGCTGGAGCTCGGAGTGGGTGGCGGGGGTGACAACCTGGCTCGCTCAGTGGGCCTCCCACGCACCAGGTATCGCAAGACTGTTATCCTCAAACCCCCTGAAACTCTTGACCGGGTGGTTCCAGGAACTGAAGCAGGGGGGTCACAGCTGAGGGGATGAGTTCTAGTCCCAGGTGGGGGTGGGCAGTGGGGCCGGATTGGGCAGCTCAGTCCTGGCCACTGGGAGTCCTTGCCCAAAGCCCAGGCCCCACCACCATCTGCCCTTGCGGGGCTTGGTTTCCTTCACTGGCCGACAAGGTAGCAGCCTGCCCCCCCTCCACATTGCACAGTGATGTGGGGGGTGAAATTAGAGGAGGGGGTGGGGAGAGCTTCGCAGGGAGCAAGGGCAGGAGGGCTGTCACCGCTGCCGTACCACAGGGCGCGAGATTGCAGAGCCGTGCGTGGTGCCTCGCCCCAACACAGGGGGCGCCGCCGTTCTTGGGTGGGGGGCTCGAGCAGCTGCGGCTCCTCAGGGACCGGCCCCCTCCGCAGCTCCGGTCGCACCAGGACCAGGGGCTCCAGCGTGACCAGCCTCCGGGCACTGAATGGGTCAGAGAAGGGCCGCACGAGGGGTCTGGCTCAGGCAGGGACCCCCACGTGTCCCCCGAGCCTGGGGCGAGGTCCCATGCTGGAGATGGAAGGGCCCGGGGTGGGGTGGGGCCCTGATGCTCAGGAAGGGCAGTCCCGCCAGGCGCTCACCGCCCACCGCACCTGGGCAAGCTCGCAGGTTGCAGAAGCGGTGTTCCTGGTAGGCTGTAAGCACGTCGGGGCACCAGAGTCCGCCAGGTCCTGGGGGGCGGTAGGCCCGCAGGCGGCGCTGCTGGCCCACCCCACAGCTGCGGGAGCACGGCTCCCACGGGGCCCAGGCGGTCCAGGAACAGTTCCCAGCCACACAGCCAGGGCCCGGGCAGAGGGGCAGCTCTGCGGGGGTACAGGACACCGCTGAGCTGCAGTAAGCCCCCCGACCCCCACCCTCCCCGCCCCAGCTCAAGTGCCAACCTCCTCGGCCGGGGCTGGCTATGCCCCATCCTGCCCGTCTTTCAGATCTGACCCTGACTGTCGTGTGGCTTGGCAACCGGGCCTCAGTCCCCCTCTCTCGGGGCGACAGTGGCACAGGGCAGGGAGACAGTAGTCCCAGACTCCCAGGGTGGCTGAGAGATTTGGATGGGACCTTTGTTAGCGGAGAGTGTTTGGTACCCACACGAGTGAGGACGGGTGGAAGATGGCAGGGCTCCCCAGCAGCTGTTGGGGCTCACAAAGAAGGCCCAGGGCCAGGTTGAGAACTCCGTATTTGCACAAGGAGTACTAGATGTGAGGCTTGGGGCTGGACATTGGCTGGGGTTAGAATGACGCGTTAGAGGAGGGGCTCAGGGTCCAGACCCGGGGCAGGGTTGGAGGTCAGGACCGGAAGACACACCTGTGCAGGAGGGCAGGTTGCAGGGGCGCTCCTGGGAAGCGGCACCCCCAGTGCAGTTCGCCAGGCAGAGGCGGCTGCGGCTGCGCCAAGCGGGGTGAGCCGGGTCTGTGCAGGTGCCGGAGCAGGGGGACCACGGGGACCACAGGCCCCAGCCACCTTGGGTGGGGAGAGGAGACCCCTGAGAAGTCAGCCCTGGGCTCCTGGGCTCGAAGCAGGGCTGGCGAGGGAGGAGGCCCGGGGCTTGCTCTTCCCAGAGGGCGGGGTGCAGGGAATCGGGGTGGAAACCTGGGGAGTCTGATACCTGGAAGGCCTGTCGCTGGCTCCACTGTGGACCCTGCAGCCCCTGTGCCAAAGGAAACCTGCTCAGAAGTGCTTCCCAGACAGAAGTGCACAAGGCCCAAGCCCCAGGACCGGTGGTCAAACCTGTCGCTCTCTGGTTCAGCCCAGACACCCCAGGCCCCAAGCACAGCACTTGTTCACGGTAGCAAGGCCTTTGCTCAGGCCATGCCTGATTCCTGGCATCCCTTCCTCCAACGCTCCTTCCTCTCCATCCCTCAGACCCCCTCAAATGCCACCTCCTCCAGAAAGCCCTCCTAGACCATACCCCTAGGAGAATTCTCAACCTCCCCCATTTTCCTGAGCACACGCACTCTCCTACAGGGCACATCCCCATGCCAAAATGGGTTATCTGAGCTCCTGGACTCCAAGGTCAGCGTCCTCACTCCCCCACCCAACCCCCAACACACATCCGGCAAGCGTTCCAGAAATTTGGTTGAATGTGTCTGAATAGAAGAGAAACGCTGAGCTAGACCCAGAGCGGGGACAGGGATGGACAGACAGGAAAGGACAAAGGGCCAGCCAGACGCCTCCCACCCCGCCCCGCTTCCCTCACCTGGGCACTCCGGGCTGGGGCAGTGCTCGAGGTCCCAGCGGGGCCCGCGGCAACCCTGGCCACCAGGAGCGGGCGTGGGCAGCACACATTGGCGGCTGCGGGCACGGGTGCCCAGCCCACCACAGGAGCGGGAGCAGGGGCCCCACGGACCCCAGGGGCCGAAGCCCCCAGCAGCCATGGAGCAGGCCCCCTCGGAGCAGGATAGCTTCCCGTGCGCACAGGAGCTGGGGAGAGGGTGTGAGGATGAGGGGCCAGCAGCTCGGACCCCAGGGGACAGGGGTGCAGGCAGACACGGTAGCCCCCAAGGGCGAGGAGACAGAGCTGGGGTGAGCCTGAGGTCAAGCGTCCAGGGCTGGGGGGAAGGAGTGCGGGGCTGCCCAGGGCCCCTTGACACATCCTCTCACCTCCTAACCCTCAACCCCCGCCCAAATCCTCCACACTGTCATCATCCCCCTCAAATTCCCCCCACCCCAAATCTCTCACACCCTCACCAGTTGTGACAGCCTGTACGGAGGCTCTGACCCGAGCCCAACTCATCGCCAGGCCCAAGAAGCTGACCGTTCTCTCCCAGAACAGACAGGTGAGCCCCTGGGTCGGCGCTGGCAACTCGTAGCCCCTGCAGCCACAAGGCAGTGAGCACACAGGGGCACTCCTAGGATGGGGGAGAAAGTGCAGAGACACGGGCTGGAGCCACCTGCCAGGGGCCAGTCCTGCTCTACCCCCAGCCCCATGGACATCCTCAGAAGTGGGGTGGGGAGGAGACGGGTGGGAAGGATGCTCCGGACAGCTCTGGGCCCTAAGACTGCACTTCCAATAGCAAGTGGGACTGTGCATCTGCGTCAGGGACCTGACCATGAGCAATGTAAGGCTATGGCTTGACCAGAGCTGGCCAGGCACCTTCCTGATCAGAGCACTTAGTCAGGACGCGGCAGGGTCAACAGAGGCCATTTACAGATGGGACCCGCGAGAGGGGAGCGAGGGAGGCGGAAAGGGCCTGAGCCAGGAACAGGGACGCCTGCGCTTGAGCCTAGCTCTGCTGGGGACTGACCCCTGACTCGGAGTGTCCCTTCCCCTGCCCGGGGGCTCAGGGCCACCAGCTCTAAGTCAGGACACTTAGAGGCTGTCCAGGGGCCATGGGGTCTGCAGAGGTGAGAGCTGACAGGGGAGGGAGGGCCCTGGGCTTCTGGCAGGGGGAGTCCTAACCTGGACACAGGCCGAGTGGTGCAGGAAGGTGCCCTCGGGGCAGTGACAGCCCTCCTCGCAGCCAGCGGAGAAGCAGCCCACCTGCCCGGTGACGTGGGCGCAGGAGAAGGGGCACCCTTCGCTGGGCTGGCACTCGCGGTACAGACGCCCGGCCGGGCAGCCTGCCTCTGAAGGGGACCCCGAGTGAGCACCCGTACCACGCCGCTCTCAGCCTCCTGTGCCCACCTCCGCTCACCCCAGTGCCCATCCCCTCCAGTGTCCCCTCAGAGTCGTGCAGACCACACCCTCCCTGGGCCGGGCCCTGGGACAAGCCCGCTCCTACAGTCTCCCCTGCCCCCCACATCCACCTGCTTCCTCCTCTGTTTGCCCACCACTGGCCTGGGTGAGGGGTGGCATGTGGCGATGGGGTGGGAGAGGTCAAAAGGCAACCCGTGAGTCAGGGTCAAAGGCCAGGATGGGGATCAGGAGTCACAGAGCCTGGGCCGGGGCTCACCTCTGCAGACCTGGGTGTGGCAGGTGCGGCTCTGGCGGGCAGGCCCCGGGCAGGGGGGCCGCGGGCAGCGGCGGGAGCGCAGCTGCTCCCCTCCACCACAGGAGACGCTGCAGTCCTCCCAGGGGCCCCAGAAGCCCCACAGCCCCGGCCCTGAGCAGGCGGGCACCTCCTGACACTGTAGGATGCCTGCCACGCAGGTGCTGGGGACAAGGGTGGGGCGTTAGAAGACAGGGCCCTGCCCACTTCCCCCGGGGCCCTCCTGCCCGGCTGGCAGCCCACGCCTCCCTGGCGCTCTTGGCTCACCAGTTGTCACACGGCCCCGTCACCACCTCGCCAGGCTCCAGGCTCTCCCAGGAGCTGAGCCCAGACCCCGCTGAGCGGCTCTGGTTCTCAGGGATCCCTGAGGGCACAGGACGGGGGGCGGGCGCTTCAGACGGCACAGCCAATCACTAACGCTGCTCAGGGCTCTACCCCACTGTCTCCACCCACAGGGACCTGGGTCTTGGCAGGCGGAGGACACAGAAGCCCCAACGGGTACCAGCCCTGGAATGTGGGAGTTGCCCATTCCCGTCCCGCAGTCCCAGGCTGGCCCCCATGGGCAAAGTGGCAGGGGCCAGGCGGGAGGACGCTGCTGTGCTCGGGAGCAGGTTGGGGGAGGCACTGACCCATGGCTCCAGGCTGGTACTGGCAGCGGCACTGGGCGGGGGGCACGCAAAGGCCATCCTGGGACAGCTGGCCAGGGGGGCACCCACAGCTGGGCTGCTGGCAGCCCGCCAAGTCTGGCTGGCACTCGACCCCAGGGGACAGGTCCTCGCAGGAGCGGGGGCAGGGCTGCCCACAGGGGAGAAGATCCTGGCCACCCGTACAGTCTGCAGCAGGAGGGAAGCAGAGAGGGTGGGTTTGGGGGGTCTACCTTGGCGGGGGGAGTCCCATGCCCACCCCCTGCTAGGACCTTCACTTGCCCAGTTCCATGGGGTGAGTGCCCTAAGGGCTCTCCCTTAAAGAAAGTGGCATGCATGTGTGTATGCGGTGGCTGGAGGGGGGGGGTCAGATGCAGGGGGTCAAAGGTCAGAGGTAGCATCTCTCTAGCCTTACAAGCCACCACCACCACCCGCCATCTCCACAGAAGTCCTCACCCATGCACTGAGTGGAATTGCCCTGACAGGCGCGACTCTGCCTGTGGCCCCCAGGGCAGGGTCGGCCTCCCTCAGAGGTGGGGGGCCAGCTACACGCTCGGCTGCGATGGGACTGCCCCAGGCACATGTCACAGGGAGACCACGGTCCCCACGGGCTCCAGGCTCCATCCACTGCGGCAGAAATACAAAAGCATCCCTTTGCCTTGGGAGGCCCAAGAGGTCCCAGCCCACTGGGATTGGAGCCGCCTGGTGGGGCGTCTCACTTGGGCACTCAGGGGGGCTGGCGCAGGTCTCCCTCTGATGCTGGGCCCCCGCCTCCCCTGCCTCCCCGGGGCATGGGGCCCCGCCATGCTGTGGAGCCGGGCAGCTGCAGGCCCTGGAGCGGGTCCTCATCTGGCCCCGGCAGGGCTGGGAGCACGCTGTCCACTCCGACCACGGGCACCAGGCGCCAGGCACTGTGGGGGTAAATGGTGAGCCCTGGGGTGCAGCCATCCCTCCCCCGGTCCCAGCCCTCCCTGCGCCCCAGGACACTGCTTTTTCTCACCTCGCTCTGAGCAGGGTACATACCTGGGCAAGGCAGGTCTGTGCAGGTGAGCCGGCCCTCGGAGCAGGTGCTGGGCGGGGCACGCAGGTACAGAGAAAGAGGGCAGCTCACTCGCATCGCGCCCTCCACACACGCCCCTCCCTGTCCGCCTCCCCTTCCCCTCTCCCCACCTCCAGCCTCTGAGGTCTCCGTCCCCCTCCCCACTCTCCAGCACCTCCAGCCCCTGCTCCCTGACCCACTCCAGGCACGCTCAGGTGTCCTGTGGACTCAGTCCTATGGGGAAGTGACCACAGGTCATCTGCAGCTGAAGGAGGTCAGACAGCAGGAGGAAACCACACTGCCACCCCCTGCCCCCTCAAAGCGCAAGCCCAGCTCTTCAAAGTCTCCCAGATCCCCGGAGCTGGCTGCCTCAGTTTCCTCACCTGTCAGACCAGGGATTAGGGTACCTGCTGCATCTTCTCAGGGCTTGTGGGAGCCTAGAGTGCATCAGCTGAGACTGGGAGAGCTCAGGTGTGTGAGACACGGAGTGGACTAGCCCTGCCCTCACCCGTGGCATCCTGCCCACACGCCACCCCCCGCCCCCACCGGCCCTCACCAGTAGTTGCAGCCGTCAGGCTTGGCCAGCTGGGCGCCTGGACGGTGCCGCTCCCCGGTCAGCAGGTCCAGGCAGCTGCAGTGACCGGGCTGCACGCAGACGGTGCCGTCGGCACTCAGCACCTGGCCCGGGGGGCAGTAACAGCCGCGCTGGCATTGCCAAACGCAGTGCTGGGGGACAAGGAAGGAGGGTCCGGTCAGTGGAAAGCCGGAGGCCCAAGGGGACTGCTGCGGGATGGAGGGGGGCGCCTGGGAGCCACGATGAAGTGAAGAAGGAGGCTGGGGGCAGGGAGGGGCACAGAGGGGAGGAAGTGCGATGCTCCTGGTCATAGCTGTCTTTTCTAAACACAGTTTATGCCGAGTTTCCACTGGAGTTTCTCCTCCAGAGAAGGAGTGTGGGGAAGGGACAGCCTGCAAAGAGCTTCCCTGAATGGAGTATCCTCCAGACGTTGGGCCCCGTGGAGGGTGGAGTGGGGACCAAGGCAGATCTCCTAGGACGGAGGGAGCCGGGGACCGGAAAGCTGGCGGAAGCGGCGGGCGTTTGGGAAGGCGCCCGGACTCCCTGGGAAAGGTCGGGACCAGGCACCGTGTCCTGGCGTGGAGGCCTCCCGTCCCGTGGACAGGCCCAAGCAAGGCTTCTCAAAGCACCGTCCCTTTGCCCTAGCTGTTCGCTCCAGCATCTTTTGACTCGGGACCGCTTCCCCGCCACTGTTCAGGCGCCACCCGACCGCCCCCTGGCGGCAGCCGGCCTGGGTCCCTCTCCATGGTCCTGGACTGGCCCCGCGCCCCGGCAGGCGCTTGCGCACTCACACGCGCACAGGGTCAAAGTCTGCGCACCGACGCGCCCTGGCGGGGGGCTTCGGATGGATGATCCATCAAAAGGACTGCCCTTTTCCTGTGTGTTCCTGCTGTTTCCATCATAAAACATGTCAACCGAGAAACATGAATGCTGTGTAAGGACGACAGGGCTGCTGGATGAGGCTCGCTCCCGCTGCTCTCTAGAATCAGGACCCAGGCCAGCTGGGCGCGGACCCCTTTCCTTCCCTCCAACCGCGGACGGCCCCAGGTCAGAGGGGCCACGCCCTGCCGTCCGGCAACGTGACCATCAGGAGCCCAGACTCACCACGAGGTCATCGCAGGAGCGAGGGCAGGGAGGGCCACAGGTGCTGTACTCCGCCCCTTCGATGGCGGTGCAGTTGGTCACTGCGGGGGGCGGGGGGTGGGCACCAAGTGGGTTGACAGCTGTGCGGGTAACTCTCCCGCCCCCCCCCCCCCCCCCCCCCCCCCCCCCCCCCCCCCCCCCCCAGGGGGGGGGCGGGAAGAGGGAGACTGGAGAGGAGGGGGCAGGCGAGGGGCACACGTAGGCTTGCTGAACACCGTGCCTGGGGGAGGGGGGCGTCTCTGTGGCCCATGAAGGCCAAGACTCCCCCATCCCCTAATGCAGAGGAGAGACAGAGGGTCCTTGGGGTCACAGGGCCATTGCAGGGGGCGGCAGCCTCACCAATTCTCACATGGACGAAGCACAGCACTGCCTGGGGGGTGGAGGCGTCCCCCGTAGGTGCAGGGGCAGTCCCGGGTGGGCACGCACACGTTGTTCTGGAATCAAAAACCCTCCACTGCCTTCTGGTTCCCAGCGCAGTCTGCCCACGCTCCCCAGAGCAGAGCTCAGCACCCACCTGGCAGGCGCCCACTCTCAAATGTCATGGATGCTCCTTCCAAACACCCATTTCTTCCCCATTTCCAGCACTGGGGAAATGCACACCATCAGGTGCAAGGGCCATGGGGAGGGGCAGGGACCTCCGATTTCTGGGAGAGAAGACCTGATGGCCACTCGCCCAGGGTCACGTGCTGGTCATGGGGCCGGCAGAGCAGAACCATGCGCCCCAAGCTCAGCGCTCTGTCCTCAACCCTGCAGGCTCTCCCTGCCTCCCACCCCACACTCTTGGCTTTGGCCCTGCCCAGGCCCTGAGGAGGCCAGGCAGGGGACACTCACCAGCAGGAGCATCCCGGAAGGGCAGTAGCAGCCAGGGTGGCAGGGCTGGTCAGCCCCTCTCGGGGCGCCGAGCTCTGCACAGGACGCAGGCCCCTGGGCACAGTCCAGCCACCGCTTGCCTGGGGGACACACACCGGGCACTGGCCCTGGGGGACACAGGTTGACAGCTCAGCCAGGTTCGATACCCCCCCAGGGGCTCCCCCCGGGGGGAGGCACCAGCTCTAGGTGTGGTCGGGAAGGTCATGGGGCTGCCCGGAGCTCCAGGAGAGGAGTTCCTGGGGGGACAGGGAGGGTTGACGGAGCTCTGGGAGGGGTAGGGAGGAGAAGGAGGGTGCCCTCACCCGCACAGGGCTGCAGACCACAGGTGGAGAAGTCCATGAGGCTGGGCCGGCCGCTCCCTCGGGTGCGATTCCGGTAGCCGCCCCCACAGGGCACGGAGCACGGAGACCAGGGGCCCCACTCCCCACCAGGACCTGGGGTGACACCCAGGTCACTGCAGGCCCTGCCTGTCACACCCAGGCCCCCGGTCACTCCACACCCCGGATCCCAGGCCCCAGCAGCCTCACACCCCCCTCCGGACACCTCACCCCTCCTCAGGAGGCCCCAGGATTCCACCTGGAACAGGGCCTCCAGGGAGGACCCCTCTTAGAGCTCCCGGGGAACCACACCCTTGTGCCATCTCCTCGGACAGGCCCATGCACCTGTCCCGGGGTCCAGGGCAGGAAGTCCCCAGGTTTGAGGACCCCAGTCGCGGCTCTCACCTCCGCATGGCCGCAGGCTGCAGAATTCAGCCTCCATGTTGGGGCCCTGGCACGCAGCCCCCCCAAAGGCAGCGGGGGGAGCCGTGCCTGCCCGGAAGCGCCGCCGAACGCCCACGTTACAGCTGCGGCTGCAGAGACTCCACGGGGTCCAGGGGCTCCAGCCACAGGCCACTGCCAGGGTGGGTGAGGGGGAGAGACATGGGATGTGTGAGACAGGTCAAGTCCTCCCTGGACCCCAACTTCCTGAGGGCACGCCCAACACCACCAGGTTGATTACTGAAGCGATCAGCATCCCTGAGACCCAACCACTGCCAATTCCTTGGCCCCGAGCATGGGGGTACCTGGGCAGGGCTCCGAGGCACACACCATCTCACCAGAGATACAGGTGCTGCAGAGAGAGGACCCAGGGAGGCCACAGTCAGCCTCCCCCTTGCAGCCCTGTGTACCTGCCCCCAGGGAGAAGAGGCTGGGACCTGGTGTCCACCGCACAGAAGAGGAACCCGAGGGTCTGGGAAGTGAACCAAGTTGCCCTACGTCCCACATGGAGTTTGTGAATGACCAAGGATTCTCACCCAGCCTCCCCCCCAATTCCACCCTCCACGAGCTCCCTGACACCCCTAGACACCATGCTGCTCTCTGTCCCATGGCTTTATTGCCTTGATAAAAAGAATTTGCCTTTTTGTAATTTTATTCCATTTATGTTTATTAAACACTGTAGAGATGGTTTTGAGTGACCCTTCCAGGCCAGTTAGGAGCTACTTAGAAGGAGTAGATACTAGTTTGAGTCTCCTGGATTTCTCTTTTGAGGTTTTCCTCCTTTTTGTTTTTCTCCAGTAAATGTTTCAAAATCCACTAGTCAAAAATGTTGACATTTCAGAAAAAAAAAATCTAAGAGAGAAAAGGAAAACTAGAAAGGGACAGGGTAGAGAGGAAGAATGAAGGAGGGGATTGGGGGAGGACCAGGGCATAAAAAGTAAAAAGATAAAAATGAACTGAATAAAGAAAAATAATAACAAAAACAGGAATGGGGTTAGTGCCCCCTCTGCTGGTGGAGTCCTGGTATCAGCTTTGTGAGCTGGGTGCTTCAAGGTTTCCGAGAAGATAGCAAGTGGGTCCCAGGAAGTCATGCTCAGGAAAGAGAAACAGAGGCAACTGGAAGGAGAACGTAGACCTGCTCCCCTAACTCTAGGCTCTCAGTTCAGTTCATTGGCTCAGTCGTGTCCGATTCTTTGCGACCCTATGGACTGCAGCACGCCAGGCCTCCCTGTCCAGCACCAACTCCCAGAACAACTCTAGGCTCTAGTTCCGTCATAAATCGCCTCCCTCAACTGAGCCTCGGTTTCCCCATAAGTAAACAAGCTGGACAGTTCCTACAGATGACCGACGCTCCGGGCTTCATGTCAGGATGGAGGCATGCTGAGCACCCCCGCCGCTGGTGGGAGCCCACGCCCACCCACCCAGTGGCTACCAGCCTCCCCGCTCCACGCTCCCCAACCCTAGTGCCCACCAGTTGCCGCAGGAGTCCAGCCGGGCCACTGCTCCAGGGGCATAGAGCTGCCCGCGCAGCTGGCAGGGGCACTGACTCGGAGGCAGGCAGCTGCTGTTGTGCAGGAAGAGGCCCGCGGGGCAGGCGCAGCCAGCGGCGCAGACGCCAGTGCACTCCACCCCAGGGCCCCGCGCCAGGCACAGCCCGGGGCACGGGCCGCCCCCCCGGCGGCACTGCTCTGCTGTGCGGAACACCATGCCGCCCGGGCACTGGGCTGCACGGGGAAGACAGAGCGGGTCTCAGCAGGGGGCACACCGGAGGGCCCGGGAGACGGGAGGGTGAGTGTGGGGGGCAGCTGGGGGAGACAGGAAATCGGGCCAAGTCAAGTCAAGGCACAGCCTGTCCTGGAGGCAGAAGTCGGTGCCAAGCGAAAGTGGGTGGGGAGAAGGTCAGCAGCCCCCAGGGCCGGCTGGTCGAGGTGGGCGGGAGAATGGGAAAGGGACATTCACCTGTACAGGGCTGCGTGTTGCAGTCCCTGGTCTGGCTGTGGGGTCCCTGGCACCCGGGGTCCCCAGGAGCCGAGGCAGAGCACCCGCGCCCTCGGGTCTGGACACCCCCATTACATGGGGCGGAGCAGGCGGACCAGGCAGCCCACTGACCCCAGGCCCCCAGCCCTGGGAGGAAGAGACAGCCAACGACAGTCAGGGACGTGGCAGAGACGCGGGATGGCCAGGGTGGCATGGGGGGGTCCGGAGGTCTGCAGGGTCTGAACGGCAGCCTCAGCCCCCACC
This sequence comes from Cephalophus harveyi, assembly GCA_006410635.1. Taxonomy (NCBI): domain Eukaryota; kingdom Metazoa; phylum Chordata; class Mammalia; order Artiodactyla; family Bovidae; genus Cephalophus; species Cephalophus harveyi. The sequence goes on from SJYT01054151.1 coordinate 226,215, forward strand.
ACACCCACACCTCTAGGGCTGCCCCCCACACGCCTTCAGGCCAGGCCCACCCTGTGCATCCCCCGCTGGGCTTCGTGGGGGCTATGACTGGGGGCCAGAGAGAAGCTTCTGGGCAACAGCCAGGTTTGCCCCCCGCTTCCCGAAGCGTTCTTCCCTTCATCTGTGCCTCACCCCACCCGAGGGCCCCCCCCCCAGAAGGTGCCATACCTAGGCACACAGGGGGGCTGCAGGGCTCCTCCTGGGTGGCCTCTCCTGGGCAGGACGTGTCCCCAGGGCTGGGGCAGAGCCGGGAACGGCTGCGCAGGGCTGGGTCCCCTCCAGGGACGAGGCAGCTCCGGGAGCAGGCGGACCAGGGAGCCCAGTGTGTCCAGCCCGGCACCTCTGCAAGGAAAAGGGTGGGAGATTGCATGGGGCCCTGCAAGGCGGGGGTGGCTCGGGGCAACCAGGGTGAGGTCCAAGAAGCTACGAGGGCGAGAGAAGGGCTCATGAGGGCGGGTGTGGTCTCTGCCCCTGCGGGACCCCCACCGTGGACCCAGGTTTCCCTCTCAGAGCTTAGCCTCCTGTTGAATCTGGTTTGGGTAAACTCTGGGAGTCGGTGATGGACAGGGAGGCCTGGCGTGCTGCAATCCATGGGGATGCAGAGTCGGACACGACTGAGTGACTGAACTGAATCTGGCTCACTGGGCCCCCACCTCTATCTGGGGGCCTGGCAGTTACCTCCACAAGCCCACGCCCAACCTCACATTTTCTTCCAGGGCCTTCTAAACAATGGTCCTTCATTCAGTCTCAGTGAGGAAATCCTAGAGACCCCTCAGACAGCTACCTGCCATTCTCCAACAGCCCTTTCTTCCTTGTCCTGCTCAGAACCTGCGCCCAGATCCCCTGGGCCCCCAGCTGCACCCCAACTTCCCTGCTCTCACCCTGCCCAGTCGCCTGCTCACAAAAGACCCAGAGACCTCCGCTGGGATGGCTCTGGGGGCCCCCCGCTGTGGAAGGAGGCCAACAGTCTTGGGCCCCAGGAGGTCCTGAGCTAGCCCCCTCTTCCTGCACCCGGCCCCCAGGTCCAGCCTCATGCCCCCATCCTGCTGTCAGACACTTGTGCCCCCGCCCAGGCCTTCATCTCCTCCCGGGGGCGCCTCCTGAATAGGGGGGCTTCGCTGACCACCCAGGACTGACCACCCAGCAGAGTGACCAGCAGGCTCGACCCAGCCGCGCTCTCCTGGCAGGAATCTGGAGGACGGAGGCTGGCGGGGACCCACCTGCTCCGCATGCTGAGTAGCAGGCCTGAAGCTCCTGCCTCTGGCCCTCACACGGGGCACCCCCTGAAGCAGCCGGAGGGTTGGAGGGGGACCTAAGGAGAGAGGCAGCGTGGGCACCGCTCCCCGCCCCGCCCCTCGCCCACTCCACCCCGAGGCCCTCCGCTCGCCCCGCGCCGCCCCATCCCTTCCGGTTCCATGACCCTCTGCCCGCACACCTGAACCGCTGTCTCTTATACACATCTAGATGTGTATAAGAGACAGGCTGGGCGCGGACCCCTTTCCTTCCCTCCAACCGCGGACGGCCCCAGGTCAGAGGGGCCACGCCCTGCCGTCCGGCAACGTGACCATCAGGAGCCCAGACTCACCACGAGGTCATCGCAGGAGCGAGGGCAGGGAGGGCCACAGGTGCTGTACTCCGCCCCTTCGATGGCGGTGCAGTTGGTCACTGCGGGGGGCGGGGGGTGGGCACCAAGTGGGTTGACAGCTGTGCGGGTAACTCTCCCGCCCCCCCCCAAGATGTGTATAAGAGACATCCTCTCACCTGTGCCACCTGCACAGGGCTGCAGGCCGCAGGGTGTCCTCTCTTGGGGGGCCCCGGGGCAGGGGGCACCACCATTCTTGGGCGGGGGGTCCACACAGCTTCTCCGACGACTCCGATGGCCACCCCCACACGAGACGCTGCAGGGCCCCCAGGCCTCCCACTCAGCCCACGCCCCAGCCACTGCGGGGGAGCGGGAGGAAGAACGGGGGTGAACCAGGCGGTGAACCCCAAGAGCTGCCACCCGCTAGAGAGAGCAGGGCCAAGGGGCCGGGGAGTCTGGGCAGTGGCCAGCGGGGTGGCTTAAGGCAGCGCCCCGAGGACTCCGCAGCTTCCTCTCGTGTCCCAGGAAAGCCCGCTTAGGTGGGCAGGGCGGGTGATGTGTGGAAAGGCCTCTGGGGATCAAGGCTCTGGTCCCCGAAAAGGAATCCCGGGGCGGCGCGCCCCCTGGAGGCAGCGGTGCGAAGCGGGGTTACAAGGGCTGCCTGCTGGCGGAGGAAGCCCCGCGTGGGAAACCCTGGAGGCAAGGATGCGGCGGGCTGGGGCCCCTCCCTCCGATCTGCTGAACAAAAGCGCCGCGAGGCCTCGGGCGCAGAGCCCGGGGACCAGCGGGGCCGCCTGTTCACAGCCTTCCTCCGGGGCGGGCCGGCCGCGGCTCCAGTTCCCACACTCTGGCAGGAAGGGGGCCGGCCGGGGAGCCGCCTTCGGACAAGCCCTCAGGGGGGAGGCGAGGCTGGGATGTCGGAGAGGGCTGTCCTCCTAGAGTCCCGGAGCCGGACACACGGGTCCCAAGGAGGAGCAGGGTCATTTCTCCGTGAGGGCGCCCACTTTGGGTTGGTGGTGCGGGGAGGCCTGGGAGGGGAGGCCGGTTACCTGGGCAGGCCTGCACGAAGCAGGGCTGGCTGCGGAGCCGGTCCGGCGGGCAGCTGCCCCCAGGCAGGGGCGGCCGCAGCAGCTCCCGGCGCTGGAAGGCGAGGCCCAGGCCACAGCTACGGCTGCAGCTGCTCCAGCCAGACCAGGGCGACAGGCCACAGTCCACTGCGGGGATGGACGGGTGGGCCGGGTTCAGAGAGGGGCTCACGCGGGAGCAGGCCCTCCCCAGGGCGCACCCCGACCTGATCCGGACCAGCCTCGCCCCTACCACAGCCATTCTCGTCCGAGCCGTCCTGGCAGTCCAGCTGCAGGTCGCAGCGCCGCTCGGAGGGCAGACACTCCCCACTGCCGCAGGTCAGCTGGCTCGGCGAACAGAGGCCCCTGGAGGCCGGCAACTCTGGCAGGGCGGTGGTGGGCACGGTGAAGGGCACGGTGCCCGCTGCCCGCGCTGGGGTTGGGGAAGGGCAAGGGCACAGGTGATTCTGGCCAGTGATAAACCAACCCCTTCAACCCCAGGCCCAGCGCAGAACTGAACCTGCTGACCCTAGCCTGGCCTTCCCTTCCTCCTGATTCTTCCCACACCCACCCAGCCCAGCCCCGGGGCTTCCCTCTGCTATGAGTGCGGTGGTCTTCCATGCACACACCATCTCACAGTCTCTCCGTTTGTCAACAGCTCACTCCCCAGGTAACCTTCCTGATGGATTCTCCCTGGAGTAACTGGCTAACACTCCATCCTTCCTGTTATTGGCTAATACTTGATCGCTCTTCTCTTGATTGAAAACTAGGTTTTGAGCATAATGGTCTACTTTGATGGATGGATAGATGGATAGATGAACAACCTCCAAGGTCAGAGAGGTTTTATAAAACACCTATCCCAAGCCCCCCCTTCACCATCCCCCAAAACACACTGCTGGTTATTTTAACCCATTCAGTTTCCACTCCCCGTGGCCACTAAACTTTCCCAGGACCTTCTCATATATGCTAGAAACAGAGGCAGGCACCTCCCCAAACATACAGCCATCTTGCCGTTACCACCCACATGGCACCGGACTCTCCAGAATGCTCACCACACGGCCTCTCATCAGAGCCATCCAGACAATCCTCTCTCCCATCACACAGCTGGTCCAGCTCCACGCAGCCCAGGACCTCGCAGGGCACCTGGCCTGGGCTGCACCGCACGGGCGGGAAGGGCCCCGGGGTGGTGCTCCGTCCTGCGGGCGCCACCGCAGCCAGCTGACCAGCCATCGCCCCTCCCCAGCCCTGTCCTCTCTCCTCCATCACCTCCTAGCAGCCCCCAGCCTCCCTCCTGACATCCGCTGTGCCCTCCCTTCCTGCCCCTCGTGGGATTACAGAAAAGCAGGGAGCGGTCTCAGGAGACTTGGGTCCTAGGCTTGATCCTCCCAAGCCCCTGAGCTCGAGTCGTGTGATCTGGAGCAAAGCAGCCAAGCTCTCAGGGGCTCGGTTCCTCCACGGGGAAGCCGTCACTACAGGGCAGGAGGCATCTCACCAGCAGGGACCTCGGGTGTCATCATGGGGTACGGGGGGAGCACCGTCACAGCTGCCATTTCCGGTCTCAGGGCCTGCGCCTCCGGTTGGGAGGTGGGGCTGGGGGTCGCGGTCTGTGCAGATCCCCCAGGTCTTTGATGAGGCTCGGACCCAAGACTCGCTGGCCCCTTGCCTAGGGGTGCAGGAGGGAGGGGGAGCCCATCAGTTCCCTGTCCCTGAGATGAGGCTGACGTAGGCCCTCCAGAGGGTTTTCCAGGTGTCAGGGTGGTGACAGGTGACACCCCACCTTCCGAAGGGCTTCAGATCAAAATGGAAAGGGGACTCGGTCGTGCCAGGGGCAAGGGTTTTAACTGAACGCAGAAGAAAAGCGGAGTTTTGAGTGAGATGTGTACTCTCCACTCACGAAGACACACACAGCAGCCTCCAAGTGAAACTCACTATAAAGTCAACGTTTATGGAGAAACGCAAACGGCAGCAGGAGGAGCCGCCCGGCCAGAGACTCAGCACCAGCCCTTCGCTGCAGGTACAGAGAAATTGGCCGGGAGCCTCCTGGCAGCTACAGGGAAAAGAGGGATGAACTTATTTTGTACAAGAGATTCATGCTTAAAAAGACAGCCTTTTTTCTAGAACCAGACTTGGGATGAGAGGAGACTTCGTCATGGGAGTCTGCATTCCATGGACCTAAGCAATGGTTCAAGTGGCTTCATCTGCTTCTCACTAGAGACACAGAAGCACTGCTAGCCAGGCTTCCAAATAGCTATCCTCAGAACTTTCTGGAAGGGACCATATGCACCAATTGTAAGTGCTCCTGGGCTCACAGAGGGGGAAACTGAGGCTCTGGGCAGATGGTGAGATGGGCCCAGCTGCCCTGATAGCCCTCACCAGCCGCCTCCCCAGAAGATGGCTCTCCTGGGCCCTCATGCAGGTGAAGGGCCAGGCGGCCATGGGTGGGGCGGGGGGCTGGCACACAACGGGAGCCACTTCCTTGTCCTATTTAGGACCCTGCTAACTGGGTGACCCTGGCTTCCCTGTGCCCACTGACAGACATCTGCTGCCTGCAAACGCTTCTGAAATGGGTGCCTGGCTGGGTGAGTGGGGGTTGGGGGGTGGAGGGAGTGCTGGGCGGCAGCCCAGACAGGCCGGGGCCTGGGGAAGGCAGCTCCCCCGCCTGCAGGGCACAGTCTCAGCCCCGGGGACCAGCCAGAAGCCTCACACCCTGGAGTCCAGGATGATGGGCAGGGGCTGGACCTGGCCAAGGAGTCCACGGGGACCATGCCTGCCTCCCTGAGCCCTCCTTGCTCAGTCAGAGGACAAGAAGGGTCAAAAAACTGAACTCCAGAGAGGTAATTGCCCCCTGCCCTGAAAGAACAGGCAGGCTGGCAGGGGTCAGGGGTGGGGGAGTGGTGAGGCCAGGAAGGCGGCCTGGAGTTTGGGCACATACCTGTGGGGGGCACGGGTGACCCCCGCCCGGGATGCCAGTGGTCAGCCTCTGCTTCTGCCAGACCCTACGAAGAGAGGAGATGGTCAGCTACCGGTGAGGCCCCAGCCCGGCAGTTGAGCCTGGTGTCCAGCTTCTCATCCCCTCCGAGGGTGCACTCAGACCCCCAGCTCCAACCCCCTCCATGGCGCAGGGCAGGGCTGGGGTGTGCAGTCTTGATGTCGGGCTCCACACCCCCCAGGTGCCAGGAGTTCATGAGCTGTTCTTCCTGCCCGCCCAGGGGGGCCACTCCGGCCCTTCTCTCCAAACCCCATCACACCCCCAGCACCCATGCGTGTGCCTGAGTGCTGAGGTCACTCTCCCTTCTGGGGTCCCCACCAGGCTGTTCTCCTGTGGGACAAGTGCCCAGCCCCCATCTCTACGTTACCCCCCACCTCCCATCCTTCAAGCCTTGTCCAGGAAGCCTCCGGGGCCTCTGGGCTTGGGTTGGCTCTGAGCACCTGATGCCCTGGTACCGGCCTGTGGGCATCGCCATGCTACAGGCACATGGGCCTCTATGCCTCTCCCTTCTCCTTGACTCCTCCTGGCCCGGCATCCACCTAGTGCTCCCTACACCCTCTAGCCCCCAGCCCAGCACCAGGCTGGCCCCAGGAGGCTCAAGGCTGAATCCCTAATGGAGAAAAGAATACCAGGGCTGCACAGGGAGGCCACGCTGGCTGACGGCGTGAAGGGAGCAAGGACCAGGGTTGCTGAGATGCTGGGGTGTCCCGAGCCCTGCGCCCCACCCGCTGGGCCCGCGTCTCCCCACACACCTCGCTGGGCTGAGGGGGCAGCTGTCCAGGCTGGGCGGAGGAGGGCGCAGAGCTCCAGGCTGTGGACTCGATTCTGAGAGAAAAATAACCACGGGGGCTCCTGGGGCCCTCCCAGCTTCGGAAGCCCCATCCCGACAGGGGGTCATCCCTAGGCGGGCCTGGGGAGGGCACTGCCCGCTGAGACTAGACATGGGATGCCCTCCACTGTGGTCCCAAATGTCAGAGTCCCCGGCAGGGCTTGTTAAGCAGAAGGCTGGGCACGCCCCGCCGCCCAGTGTCTGCCTCAGCAGGTCCCGGCTGCGGCCTGAGCGTCTGCATTTCCACCAACTTCCAGGTGATGCTGACGGCTCTGGTCCAGGGACCACCCTCTGAGAACCACTGATCTCCAGCTCCAGGACAACGGCACAGAATCCCACGTGGGAAGGGGCCTCTGAAGGCGCCCAGCTGCAGCAACTCAGCACATCCGGGCCCACGGGCACTTTGGGTTGAAGGTGGCACAGGCTCCTCCCACAAGGCTGGGCCCCCCCACCAAGGCTAGGCCATGTGGCAAGGCGCCCTATACCTGCCAGCGCCTGCGGGCGGGGGCACGCAGCCCTCCTCATCGGAGCCGTCCTCGCAGTCCTCCACACCGTCGCACGGGGCCCCCCTGGGGGTACACTCGCCACTGGCACAGCGGTGCCCAACCCCTGGGCACAGGGGCGCTGCCCGGTGGGGACATGGCGGGGTGGGGGGTATGGCTGAGGGCTCCTACCCATCCCTCCTGCCCACTGCCATCTCTCCCTCCCCCAGCCCAGGCTGTACCTGGCTCACAGCCCAGCAGCTCCACCCGCAGGGGGCTACCCGGGTTGGTGTCACTGCGGGGGGCAGCCTGGCGGTGCCCATCAGAAGGCCACACCCGGACGTGCCGCGCCTGCACCATCCGGGCAAACGTCCACACTGTGGAGGCGCCATCCCAGTTCTCGGGGAAAAGCTACGAGCACGGAGGTGTCTGGTCAGGCTGCCACCGTGACCCTGCCCAGTGTGCCCCCCACCGCCCGTCCCCCCAACCTCCATGGCATGCCATGGACCGGGCCATCCCAGCGCCCATGGTCTCCCAGCATGAGTCATCCGGGCCCTCAAGGCTGAGGGGCTCCGGTCCTAGTTTCCTGAGGGCAGGGTGCCCACTGCGGTGTCCCCAGGGCCAGGCCAGTGCCCACACGTGGCAAAGAAAGTGAAAGTGAAGTCGCCCAGTCATGTCCAACTCTTTGTGACCCCATGGACTGTAGCCTACCAGGCTCCTCTGTCCATGGGATTCTCCAGGGATCCTCCAGACCCAGGGATCAAACCCACACTGTAGGCAGACGCTTTACCGTGAGCCACCAGGGAAGTCAAATACTTAAGAGCAAACAGTCTCCCTGGACATAAAGACGTCAGTCGCTCAGTCGTGTACGACTCTTTGCGAACCCATGGACTGTAGCCCACCAGGCTCCTCCATCCATGGGATTTTCCAGGCAACAGTACTGGAGTGGGTAGCCATTTCCTTCTCCAGGCCATCTTCCCCACCCAGGGATTGAACCTGGGTGTCCGGCTTTGCAGGCAGATTCTTTACCATCTGAGGCTCCCTGGGGAGGATGCTAGTCCCAGGAGGCCAGAGCTGTGCCCAGCTGCTCTCCGCACACCCCGAGGCCCTCACCAAACTTGCTGTCATCCCAACTCCCTCCCTCCGCAGTAGGGCTTCCCACAGCCACCCCCCATCTGGGCCACTTCAATCGTGCCCTTTCAACTGCAGCCCTTCTGCCCCACAGAACACTGTCCCTGCTACTAACAGGTGCTGAACAAGCCTCTAAAGTAGGAAATGTCCCTCCAGTGACAAGAAACCCCTTGGGAACATAGACTGTGGGCCCCACACAAAAGGGCATGGTGGGTCACTGTCCAGGGGGCCTGAGTGGGTGGTACCTGGGGTGCGGGCTGAATGCCAGGCCGGATGTCACGATAGCTGTGCCAGTGTAGACCATCACTGCTGACCTGGAGCCAGTCTGAGGACCCAGCCCCCTGCACTATGATGCCTGGGGGAGGGGCAGGGGGCAGAGCTAAAGCAGCGAGCGCCAGCCCCAGCCTGCCATCCTCCACCCCTTCCTCCTCCAGCCCCAGCCTCTACCGTCTCCCCACTGACCAGTGAGGTTCCTGGGCTGGAGCAGGTCGAGCTGCAGGTAGTGAGGCGGGGTGTACCCCTGAGTATCAGCGTGCTCCACGGGGCTCCAGCCTGGTGCCCCCGGGGCAGGCCTCAGGACGGCAGCCCAGGCGGGGTGCTCCAGATGCTGGGACGAAGCAGGCAGGCTCCCTTCTGGGAGTCGAGCCAGGCCCAGGGGTGAATAGCAGGGATCTGGGTGCATAAGAGACGGGCTGGAGCCTGCCGGGGCCATAGTTAGGAAGGCACAAGGGGTGCTGTGGAGGGTTGAAAGCCCACCCGGCTAACCTTGTAGGGTCACTGGAGGCTGGACCAGGGAGGACAGGGGTAAGGAGGAAACAGGTTGGGCTGATGTTCTAGATCCTTAGGATAACCGTCCTCCCCATGGGAGGCAAGAGGTATAGTCCAGCGATCCGGTCTCCCCTCCCAGGCTGAACAACCCCTCAGCAACACCCCCCTTTGGCCCAACAAGAGCCCGTGGCCTTTACCTCCGGGGGGAGGCAGAAGGTAGGTGATCAGAGGGGCTCTGATCTGAGGGCTGGGGGTCGGAGCGGGCATGGGAGCAGGCATGGGGTGGACCGTCTGGTTCTCTCCTGGAGGCGGGGGAGGAGAGACACAGGCTTACACCAGGCCCCGGCCCTCACCTCTCTCCACCTGGAGCATTTTATCTCCCAAGACTTCCCTGGGAGCTTCGGCAACAGCGCCCCCCTCCCACAGCTGGGAAAGGTCCATCCCTGAGTGAGTCAGGGGTTTTCGCTTCCACTGAAGGTATTTAGAGGACACAAACTAAAACCACCTGCCCAGAGCCACTTCAGGGGCCAGGACCAAGCGGCTGCAGTTCAGTTCCTGATCAGGGCTGCTGTCGCTAATAGGGGACCTTTGTGGGACCAGAAAAGGGCATCTCTGGATGGAAGAGGTCTCTCAGGCTCAAGTCTGGTCCCCACTCGCCACGTGACTTGTGCAGTCAGCCACCTGTGCCACTGTGCAGGCGGGCACTCTCCTACCCTTAGCAGCCTGTAGGTGCACTTTTAAGATATGAAATCTGGGCCCCAAAGTGCATCCGTTTTTGAGCCTTTGTGTTCTATTTATGACTCAGTTTCCAAGTAAAGACGATCTTGAGAAGTCCAACTTGGTCACGGTTGCTCTTAGAGGGAACAGGAAAGGAGCCAGATCCAGCCCATTGGAACCAGAGAAAGGAAAGTACCTCAAGGGTGACCTCGTGGGAGAGGTCAGAGGAGGCGGGCAGAGACTGAGGCCCGGCTTTAGGGGCCCCCACCCCCACCCACAGGGTCCCTTCCTTGCCCAGCGTCCACCACCCAGGCTCCCCTCACCCTCTGGCTGGGGTAGCCAGTGCCGCCCCCGCCCCCGCCCCCCGGGACTCGGTGCAGCTGCCTCTGACTCCCTCCCATCCTCCTCCCCCTGGAGCTCCTCTGCCGCCCCCCAGACCCACTCACCAGGCGGAACGCAGCGGCAACAGGACTCCCCCACTCCCTCCACTAGAACCCAGTCCTGCGGATGCAAGAGCTGGGCTGGACGTGCGGAATTGGCCACCTGCCTGTCCCTGGCCCGCTCCATCAGCAGCCGCCCACAATTCTGGCCTCTACACACCGCACCCCGCCCCACCCCTGCTGCCCACCCGGGCGCCCCCTGGCCCACCTCACCTGGGGGCAGCTGCCCAGTGGGCAGTAGGGGGAGCAGCGTGCCGAGCCGTCGTGCAGACACTGGCAGACCCTGCAGGGGCCCGCTCGCCAGCGCTCCCCCACGCGGTGGACCCGGCCGTCCTGCTCACAGCCTTCACAGGGTTCCGTCTGGCACCTGGGAAGGGGGGCCGCCCCTCACCTGGTGACCAGCCCACCCTGGCCTGCCTGGGGGAGGCGTTTCCCAGGACTTGGGACTTTCGGTGATAACAAGTCCTGGAGAGTCCTGGGCCACAGGGGACACTTGGTCATCCCATCACCCTGACCCCACCCCTGAACCAGACCGACTGCAGCTGACCCAAGAGAGGGCGGTGGAAGCAATTTGTGCCAAGGCCCTTGGCCAGTAGAGCCAGTCTCAGAGGGGGCTGGGCAGGCAGATATGGCTACTCACCCCACAAGCCTCACCCTAGGTACCTCCAGAGGCACAGGGTACGGACCTTCTGGTACCCACCCCCGGACCTGTGGGCTCCCTACATCCCCCTTATGGACCTACTGGGCATAAAACTGATGCAGAAGGCCAGGGATCCCCAAAGATGTGCTGGGAGTCCTGGTGTTTAGACTAATAGGGGCACACAATGGGGGTGGTCCTCATCTGGGCTCCGGCCCATGGAAGCACCCCGAGAGAGGAAGGGCGCACACAGGCAGCTTCCCAGCTGGGAGCTGGAGGTGCGGTTCCTGGGGCACGGTACCTGCGGGCCTTGCGGTGGAGGCCCCGGCACTGGTGCCCTCGACCGGCCGGGCGGGGGTTGTTGGGGCTCCGGAAGGACCACTGGACGCTCCGGCTCCCACAGGGGCCCAGGCACTCAGCCCAGGGGGACCACGCTGACCAGCCGCAATTCACTGAGGGGGGGGCCACGAGTCAGGGCTGGGGGAGGTGGGGCGGTCTGGGGGAGACCAGAGCCCCTCGGGAAGGGTCGGGGTGCGGTTCACCTGCAAAGTCTGGGTTGGGTGGTCTAGGGAAGACCAGAGGCCCCTGGGGGAGACCAGAGCCCCTCGGGAATGGTTGGGTGGGGTTCACCTGCAAAGTCTGGGTTGGGTGGTCTGGGGAAGACCAGAGGCCCCTGGGGGAGACCAGAGCCCCTCGGGAAGGCTCGGGGTGAGGCTCACCCGCGCAGTCTGGGCTGGGCTGGCAGCGCCGGGGCCGCCCATCCTGGCAGACGCAAAGCTGGCAGTCTGTCTTGACGCGCTGCCCGGGCCAGTAGCGGCCGCCGTCCACCAGGCAGGGGCACTGCCGTGGCCACACGCACTGCCCCCGGGCACCCAGAACCTGCCCCGTGGGGCACCAGCAGCCTGAGGGAGGGCCAGCGTGAGGCCTCCCTGCAGAGAGCTTGGCCGGGTGTACAGGCCCCCCGCACCCCAGGTCCAGAGCCCCCTTACCTGGGCCGCCACAGGGCCGGTTGGGGGGGCACACGGCCTGACCAGAGATGTCATCACAGGTCAAAGGGCAAGGGGCACAGGCATGGAACACCAGCTCCCCAGAGCAGGTGACGTTGGGGCAGCCATCCTGAGGGCAGGGCCCTGGGAGAAGGTCATCACGGGTGGGTCCCCATCGGGGACAAGCTCCCCCCACCACCGCCCCTCCACCCTCCCTCTGCTGCGCCCGCCTCCCATCCACTCACGGGTCTCCTGGGTGCTGGGAGGGCCCCCGGGCAGCATGGCACAGGTCCGGCCGCCGTTCTGGGGCGGGCGGCGCCCCCGGGGGCNGCCAGCTCACAGTCGGGCTGCCCGTCGCACACCTGGGGTCAGAACAGCGGGGTCGGGGCGATTCATGCTTTGAGGGCACCAGGGGCTCTGGCCTCCCGCACCACCCGCTCCCCAGCCTCACCTGCTGGAAACGGATGCAGAGGCCATCCGGGCAGGAGTATTCTGGGCAGGGAAGCCCTGTCTGGTTGGGGCCTCCTGGGGCCCGCAGCCCCTCTGAGGGAAGAGAAGAGAAAACACTTAGGTGGAAGAGGGAGCCACGTCCCCAGCCCGCATCAGACTTGGCCTCCACCAGGGGAGGCCCACACTGTCCTCACCCCGGGGACAGGTGGGGAGCCCATCCCAGAGCCGCTGGGGGTTCGGGCACAACTGGGGAGTCAAGTCACAGGGGAAGAGACTCCTGCAAGGGGACAGCTGGGTGGAGCCCGCAAGGGGCAGGGCTCCAAAGCATGGAGGAGTTGTATGCATGCTAAGTCACTTCAGTCTTCCGACTCTTTGCGACCCCATGGACTGTAGCCCACCAGGCTCCTCTGGCCATGGGGTTCTCCAGGCAAGAATACTGGAGTAGGTTGCCATGCCCTCCTCCAGGGGATCTTCCTGACCCAGGGATCAAATCCTAGTCTCCTGTGTCTCCTGCACTGGCAGGAGGGTTCTTTACCACTAGCACCACCTGAGAAGCCCAAAATGATAATCTGTCGTGTCTGACTCTTTGTGACCACATGGACTAGAGCCCACCAGGCTCCTCTGTCCATGGGCTTCTCCAGGCAAGAACACTAGAGACAGTTGCCATTTCCTTCTCCAGGAGACCTTCCCAACCCAGGGATTGAACCCAAATCTCCTGCTGTGCAGGCGGATTCTTTTACCCCTGAGTCACCAGGGAACCCTGGAGGGGGCCAAGTATGAGACAAAAATCACAGGGGACCCAGCCTGGCTCAGAGACACCTTTGGGAGGGTGCAGGAAGGCAGGCCATAGGCAGGGGAGGAAACGGGGCCTATGGACAGCTCCCTCCCCCGCCCACCCCGACCCCGACCCCGGTGGTCAGGACAGTGAAGGTCTGACTTGCAGGGACACAAAAGGACCCCCCAGTTTTGATGGGGAGAGGCTGAGGGGAGCCCCCCAAACAGGTCCACCCCCTGCGGCAAAGCCACTCAGGCCCGCCCTTTTATCAAAGACAGAAAGCCCTTTCTACTCTCCTCCTCCGCGCCCTCCCCGGGCTGGGTGGGCGGGAAGAAGTTTTCAGAGAGTTTCTCAGAAGATATTCAAGGAGCACAAGACTCGCTCCAGGCTCGGATGCCTTAGACCTAAGTCACTCTCTCTAGCGGGGGCGCCCGGGTTGGGGTGGGAAGAGAGGGCGACCCGCCCGCCAGTGCTTGGTCGGGCTCTCACCGCAGGCACCCGGGTCCTCGTCCGAGCCGTCGGGGCAATGCGGGACGCCGTCGCACAGCTGCTCCGCGGCCACGCAGTGCGGGCCGCGCGCGCAGGGCGCGTGGTGCGGCGCGCAAGGCGGGTCGCAGCCGCTCTCGTCGCTGCCGTCGGCGCAGTCCCCCTCGCCGTCGCAGCGCCAGCCCCGGGGCGCGCACTCGCCGCTGCCGCACGCGAAGTCCAAGGGGCCGCAGGGCAGCGCTGCGGGGACGTCCTCGCTAGACCCCGGCGGGGCGGACCAACTCCCCGCAGGACGGCGGGCCCTTCCACCGCCGCCGCCCTCTCCAAGCCCCTCCGGGCCCCCTCCCTGCAGGCGGCCCTCCCCCCTACCTTCGGCCCCTCCCCAAGTCCCGTCCCTTCCGCATTTTGATGACCCATTGGTTTTCCTAAAGCTCTTCCCTCATCCAAGAATTCCTAACAGACGCCACTCCGTTTAGAGGCGGCTTTGAACTCCTGGGAAGAAGGTTTGGACTCATTTCAGTCCTCTCTCCCTTCGCCTCCTTCTTTCCGCTGTCTTCAGGAAGCTGGTCTGTGCCCTACTCCTACCACCCCCCAACATGTGCCCCTAGGTCTCTCCCTGAGACCCTGTCCCCTCCCTCCCAGGCCTCCAGATGCCAGCTTTCTAATGCCTTTTCCTCCAGGAGGCTCACCAGGGCTGACGCTGGCCAGGGGGGTAGGTGCAGTCTCCCAGGAGACAGCAGAGGGGCCAGGCAAGGTACCAGCGGGGGGAGTGGGCAGAGAGGGGAGGGAGCAGTGCCCAGGCCCCTCGTCGGCTCCGTCCAGACAGTCCCAGACTCCGTCACACAGCTGGATGGCCCCTAGGCAGGTACCATCAACGCAGGACACCTCCCCAGGGGCACAGTCCACTTGCCCTGTAGCCAGAGAGAGGGGCTGGTCCCAGGGTACTGCTCCTCAGGATGCCCTCTCTCACATGCCCACAGGTGCCCGCTTCTCAGCTGGAACCTGCACTGGTGAAGGAGGGGAGGCAGGTAGGTGGGGGCTCAGAAGACGGATGCCTGGTGGGCTGGAGCCGGGATAGGGACCACTAACCCAGGCAGGACTCCTCGTCAGCAGCGTCCGGACAGTCGGGGTGCCCGTCGCAGAGCCGGGCCAGGGGCACGCAGTGCCCGTCAGCACAGGCCAGCGAGTCCTGGGGGCACGGGCAGCCCTGCTCATCCGTCCCGTCTCCACAGTCATCCTGCCCGTCGCAGAGCAGGACCAGGGGCAGGCAGCGGCCGGAGCTGCAAGACACCTGCCCCTCGCCACAGCCCAGGGTGGCACAGCCTGGGGCAGAGAGGGCCGGCAGGCTCAGGACACCCACAGAGGCTCCCAGAGAAGCCCCAACACCAGGGTTGAACCCTGCCCACAAGTGGCTGGCAACTGGACCCGCAGCTTAGGAAGCGGCCCTAGGACATGTGCTTCCATCGGAGGCCTGACCGACCACTTGTCACTGCCGCACGCCACCCAGGACACTCACCCTCCTCGTCTGAGCCATCGCCACAGTCATCCTGGTTGTCACAGAGCCACCCGTGGGGCACACAGTGCCCGCTTTCCCGGCATGGGGTCTCTCCCTCCGCACAGCCAGGCCCGGGCTCCACACAGCGGCCGCCGTCGTCCCCACAAAGCCACTGACTTTCCCGACACGTGCTGAGGACAGGGCATCCAGGGATCAGCGGCAGCGCTGGGCTTGGCCAGCCCAGGGCACGGGGGCATACCCCCACCCTGCTCACCAGTTGCCACAGTCCTTCTGCAGCACCGTGCCCGGCGGGAAGAAGCTGCCCCCCCACTCGCACGGGCAGGCAGCCAGCTCCAAGCAGACGCCACCTGAGGGCACAGACGCCAGGGCTCCAGCCAAAGGGGCACACTGTCGCCACGGCCTTGTGGCCCCTCCGCACCCCCCCTACCCAGAGCCCCCTCCCCTCTACCCACTCTGACCCTACACACCGTGCAGCAGAGTCCCCTCGGGGCAGAAGCAGCCCTCCACACAGGCGACAGCCCGGCAGGGCCACCCAGGCTCGGGACGGTGGTCGTGGCACGTGGCAGGGCACGTGGGGCCACAGGCCTCGTACACCTGGCCCCCCTCACACTGCAGAGCTGGGTGGGGAGGAGAGAGGCCTGGGTCACTGCGGGGCAAGGGCCCCAGGAAGCAACAGCAGTGGGAGAGCCAGCCCAAAGCGAGGCCTGTGGAGGGCACCCAGGTGTATGGATGGCGTGGATGTCTTGCTGGGCACCTGCCAAGGCTATTTGCAACAGAGCTGCGATCTCAGCATGTTTGGTTCACCTAGGACAGCGTCTGGCTCATAGTAAGCACTCCAGGAATGAATGAATGGCTCTCAGGCCAGAAGTATCCCCAAATGAGCTGAGCAGGTGGCGAGACAGGGTATCGCGGACCGAGGGCCGGGTACACTCACGGCAGAGCTCCTGGCTGCGCCAGCGCACATGGATCCCGTGCCGAGCACACTCATCTGCGTAGGTGGCAATGGCCGAGCAGAGACACTCACAGTCGCCCCCCGAATCGCAGCTGTGGGAGGGAGCGGTCAACCCTACCACCACTCCCCCGCCGACACACCCACACCCACCCCGGGGCCCCAGGCCTGCCCCTCTCACCCGCAGGCATCATACACACACCGCTCGTAGTGCTGCTGTGGGGGCACCTCCACGTGGCACCGGGCAAAGAGCGGCTGCAGCACCACCCCGCAGCGGGCGCGGGCCCAGCCGGCCCGGTGGGCATTCACCTGCAGGGACGCCCCCGTGGACCAGCCAGACCCCTGTACAGCACCCCGCCTCTGGAACCATCCCCCACCCCAGCTTCCAGCAGCTGCCCCCTTCCATCTTCCCCCCCTCTCCGACCCATCCTTACGGCACAGGGGTGTGGCAGGTCCCCTGGCTCAGGGCAGAGAGGACCGAGGCGCCAGGAGTGGGCAGCCAGTTCAGCGGTGGGCTCCAGGACCCCCTGGCGGCTCCGGAGGTCGTTACTGGCGTCTCCATCGAAGTCTCCACACAGGCCAGCCACCCTGCCGCGGAGCTGGGGGGACAGCTGCACCAGGACCCGGGTGCCTGGACAGAGAGTGTGGCAGGGAGGCTCTGGAGATGGATCTGGGGGCCTTCTTCAGGGCCAGGAGTGGGGAGAAGACCTGCTGGTGGTGGGGCTTTAGTCGCTCAGTCGTGTCCGACTCTGTGGCCCTCATGGGCTGCAGCCCGCCAGGCTCCTCTATCCATGGGATGCTCCAGGCAAGAATACTGGAGTGGGTTGCCGTGCCCTTCTCCAGAGGATCTTCCTGACCCAGGAATCGAACCCGGATCTCCCGCATTGCAAGCGGATTCTTTACTAACTGAGCTACAAGGAATGGGGAGAAGACCTAGGCACCTATATTATGTGGGCCGGTTTGACCATCTGACAAAGGTACCAACCCCTCAGTGGGGGAGCTGGCTCCCTCGTGTTTGGGGCGGATGCTTGGCAGTGACAGACGTGAGACCTACCTATGCGGGGCTCAGGGCAGGCAGGAAGTGAGAGCCTACTTTCTTAACTAAACTCAGGTTGGAGGTGGGGTACGGAAAATCTCCAGAGGGCGGATTCCCGAGTCCAGGACAGACTGTGACACCCTCCAGCCCCAGAGGCATCACTGCAGATGACTTTGCCCACACCAGGGGCCGTTTGAATTTCCTTTGATTTCTCAATAACAAGTTATTTCTAAATCACCTGCTGCTTGGGGTTGGGTGGTGGGCTGTTAGGAGATTTCTTTTTATTTCTTCTCTCTAAAACTTGCTGGGTTTTTTTTTTAACTGTTTCTTTGGGCGAGGAGGTATTGCTTTCATAAGGCAGAAAGATGTAATGACGAAAGCGTAATTTGGAGACACCGATCAGATGTGTGCAAGAGGAAGACTACAGCGAGGGAGCTGCAGGGCGTGGGTCAGATGACTGGGGGATGGGGTGCTGACCTCCATCCCAGAGCAAGGTGAGGCCCAGGCGGGTGCTGAGGAGCAGGAAGAGGCCGGCGGGGCGCAGGCTCAGCCCGGGGCCCGAGTAGACCTTGGGGGGCGTCACACTCACCCCATTCACCGTCACTGCCCTGCCTGTGGGGGAGCAGAGGCATTCAGGCCCAGCCTCGGGGTCCAGGGGCTCCAAGATCCCCATGAGGCCCTCCCAGCCTCCCTTCCCTCCAGCCTTTCCTTTGCTTCTCCAGCTGTGTGACTTGGAGCAAGTCGTTAGACCTCTCTGGGCTTTAATTTCCTGGAGCCTTCCAGGATCAGGATTCCCAACCAAGAGAAGAGTCAGCAGTTCCCCACCCCAGGACTGATGGCTAGCAGTGGGGAGATGTGGGAAACCCCAGGCCTCAGCTGTCCCCGCAGAGCTGTGACGCCACCCGGGTGGGGGCCCTCCTCCCTGGCCCACGTCACCCTTCAATATCACAGCCACCTCTGAGCATGTGCACAACGGTGCCCTGCAGCCGCACGGTCAGCGCCTTGGTGCAGGTGAGGCCGCTGG
Source organism: Cephalophus harveyi (assembly GCA_006410635.1). Classification (NCBI taxonomy): domain Eukaryota; kingdom Metazoa; phylum Chordata; class Mammalia; order Artiodactyla; family Bovidae; genus Cephalophus; species Cephalophus harveyi. Next base: position 244,115 of record SJYT01054151.1, read on the forward strand.
CCCCGCAGGGCAGGTTTTGGGCGGAGACTGTGAACTGGCCGCTGGCCTCTCGCACCAGCAGGTACTCGCAGGCCCCAGGGAAGGTGAGGGCCAGCCCGTCGAACGTCACATAGTGAGGGGCGCCTGACGCCCGGCACCGTCCATCGCACCGCTGGCCCGTGCAGTGCCACTGACGACCCTGGCACACGCTGTGGGCAATGGGGAGAGGAATCCATCAGGAAGACCAGGACCCGGGGCAGGGGTGGGGCGGGCTGAATGCCAGGGAGGCAGCGGTCCAGATTCCAGGCAACGCCAGACAGACGTTCAGGTCAGAGAGATGCTGGGAGCTTCCACTGTCCAGGCCTGTCTGGATATCCCGCCCCACCCATCATCCCAACCCCCAGCCAGGGGTCACTAGGTCACAGGGTCACAGGTCACAGGGCGGGGCCTACATACCACAGGTTGCAGTCCTCCTGGATTGTAGCGTTGGGCGGGTACCACTGGCCGCCATGACGGCAGGGACAGAGCTCGGGAGGCACACAGCGCTCCTCCTAGCAGAGGCCGGGGACAAGGGACTCCATGGAGGACTGCCTGGTGTCCCCTCCCTGCCAGTTACACCCAGCCAGGGGCCAGGGCAGGGCGCTGGCTAGCAGAGCCCCTCCCAGACATACCAGCAGCATGGTGCCTGGGGGGCAGACACAGCCCCCCGGGCTGCCTGGTGGGCAGAGGCGGTCTGTGTCAGGGCTGTCACAGGTGAGGAGGCAGGCTCCAGGGACGTAGATGAGCTCACCAGGGCAGAAGGCCCGGGGCGGAGCGCAGCGGTGAGCAGTGCAGTTCCAGAGGCCCCTCTCCTGGCAGACGCTGCCGGAGGTTGGGAGGCAGGGGAAAGACCTCACTTCCAGGCCCCTGACCTGCCCTGGGACAGCCTCAGGATCCCAGGGGGTCCAGAGCCCCTAACCTTGTGGGAAGGTCCAGCTCCGATGCTGGAGACCTGAGTGTCTCGCCCCCGACCCCAGTTGCCCCAAGCACAAGAAGTGTGACAAGCACCTGGCCACACCTGGGATTACACACTGCCAGCCTGCCCCAACACCAATAGGGGCCATTCTCTGGGCTCTGGGGAGGGGCCAAGATACGGAACAACCCTACTCCCACCTAGTACCAGTGGGAAAAGGGTTTCCCTGAAGTCTCACCCACCAAACCCTGGACTCTGGCACAGGCCTGTAGATCTGCAACTTCTCTTTATGTCCTGACTCTTAGAGGAGCCTCTGGACCACACTCAACTGGAATTCAGAGACCTGTGTTCTGTCCTTTGTCATTAACAAGCTCTGTGACTCTGCAAGCTGTTTAGCCCCTCTGCACCTCAGTTTCCTCATCGGCAAAATGGCAACAATTCTTCTACTTTCTACTTTATTAGGGTATTGGGCTTCCCTGGTGGCTCAGCAGGCAAGAAACTGCAGGAGACCACAGGTTCGATCTCTGGGTGGGGGAGAGCCTCTGGAGGAGGGCATGGCAACCCAATGCAGCACTCTTGCCTGGAGAATCCCATGGACAGAGGAGCCTGGAGGGCTACAGTCCATAGAATCCCACGACTGAAGCAACTTAGCACGCACACAAGTAAGCGAGATTAAATAAGGTAATGTACATAAAGGTGCTTTATAAGCCCTAAAGTGCTCCACAACCGAGGGATGTGATGAGCACTCTGATGGGCATGCCATCCTCCCCACGTCTGTCACCCTGTTTCTCTGAGCTCCACCTTTTCACCCCCAAGCTCTCTGCCTCCCCCGACAGGTCTCCGCTCTCACCAGTGGTTGCAGTCCTTCATAGCGGCACTGCCAGGGGCATAGCGACGGGCCCCAAGCTGGCAGGGGCACAAGTTGGGGGGCACACACTGGCCCTCGGGATCCCACAGCAGCCCCAGGGGGCAATTACAGCCTGCCACACAGCTGTCCAGCTCCCCACAGTCTTCAGGCTCCCCACAGTTGTGACCGCATGCTGGGGCACACTCCTGGTACTCCTGGCCACCGGGACACAGGATAGCTGAGGACAGAGAAACACGCAGGTCAAGGGCTGCTCTGTCCCCCTGCCTCCGAAAGAAAGCAAAGCCAGCAATCTGCGGAGGTCAGAGATCCTTCTGGGACCCTCCCCTGCTGCAAAGCCCCTGGATCCCCCTGTGCTGGAAGGAGTGTAAGGGTGCAGCTGGCTGGCTAAGCAGACTCACGGCAGAAGGTCCGGTTTCTCCAGGAAGGCAGGGCACCCTCCTGGGCACAGCGCCGAGCATAGGCCGCGAGCACGGGACACAGGCAGTCCCGGCCAGGGGCGCAGCCACACACAGCTGCCAAGCAGCGCAGGTGGAACGGCTCCATGTCCACCAGACCCTGGCACTCCTTGGAGGGAGACGAGGAAATGGGTCAGCTCCTCCCCATGGATTCCCCACTGCCACCTCCCGGTGCTCAGCAGCCCTGGCATGGCTCGGAGCAAGGCCCTCCCAGGAGCCCAGAAGGATGGCAGGGCAGGTATTGATCCTATCTTACAGGGGCAAACAGGACGAGTGCCCCCAAGCTGGCTACCTGGAAGGCTGGGCCATGCAGGATGGCACAGGCTACTTCCGCGAAAACCTGGCGCTCATTGTGGGTGCTGCAGGGGGAAAGCGGGGTGCTGGCCTCCAAGGAACATGTTCCCCCGCCTGCCACCTGGAACTTGCTAGCAAAGGCGGTGATACTGGTCTCCACATCGCCAGCAGGGGTCAGGAAGTCATCCTGCTGATTTCGGGTGAAGGTGCCACACAGACCCTGCACCTAGGCCGCAGGAGTGGGCACAGGACAGTCAAATCCAGGCCCACAGCCTCCAGGCCCAGCCACTCACCTGCCCTCTGGGCACACCTGGTGGGCGTGGTGGGGGTCGAGGGTGATGTAGGCTGCAGAGTCAGACACTCCCCAGAGGATGCGGGCACCAGGCCAGCGCAGCAGCAGGAAAGAGGAAGAGGCCCGGGAGACGCTGAAGCCCCCAGCTGCACTCCAGGGCAAGGCCACATCCTGACCGTCGACCAGCACAGCTCCTGGAATAGGAGGTCTGTGAGGGGGCCACCCCCAAAGGGCTGGGCTAGGCCGATGAGGTGGAGGGAAGGCACACTTCGGGATGGGGCTGTTAAGAAAGGGAAGGACCCAGGGTAGGAGATGGGGAGCTCCATCTCGGTGGGCCGCTCACCCTGAGCAAGGGGAACTGAAGTGAGCCCTGGGAGGTCACCCATCCCACCCGAGCAACCCCCATGGGACCCTTAGCACCCACTTGGCTTTTGCCCTTGGAGTCAGTGTGCAGGAGGAGCTGGGAAGGGCCTGCCTGGACTAGGTATACCGTGAAGCCTTTCAGCTCCTTCAGAACCCTTTAACTGTATTTTCCCCTGAGATGGGGCGGGCAGAAGATGCCTGGGAAAATCGCCACAGGCCTTTCTGCATCTTCCAGAGATGGCAGAGTGAGGGGGAAGCTGAGGCAATGACCTCGGTTGTGGGAGTCTAGCTGGAGAATTTAGGTTCAGGAACCACAGGGCCGTGTGGACAGAAAGTGCTGGAGAGAGGCGGAGTCCACGGGGAGAGGGGAGATGGAAGGAGGCCACTCCGGAGGGCTGTTGGGTGCGGAAGGCCTGGAAGGTGGGGACCCTGAGAGCTGGGGCTACCTGAGTCCCTGAGCTGGACGAGGATGTCCCCCAGGGAGACAGAGATGGCCTGGAGGCAGCTCCCAGCGTCACAGTCCCCGTACTCCAGTACAATCAGCAGCTGCCGCTTGGCCAAGTCCTGGGCAGATGGTGAGGAATGTGGTGGGGGTGGGGCGCGAGCGTCCCGCCTGGGCCTTCTCCTGTTTTACTGGAGGCCCATAGCCCACACTCCGGACAGCTCCCACAGAACTGTGCTGACCGCTTGCCAGCCAGCCACACTCTGTGAGATGAGGGGCTTAACCCGCACCAAGGGCTAGCATGTGTGACTGTGTGTGTGTATATGTGTGCACATGTGGAAGTGTGTGTGACTGTGTGTACACACATGCACATGTGGAAGTGTGTGTGTATGCACACGCGGAAGTGTGTGTGACTGTGTGTACACACATGCATATGTATGACGGTGTGTGTGCGTGTGCACATGTGGAAGTGTGTGACTGTGTACACACATGCACATGTGGAAGTGTGTATGTGACTGTGTGTGTATGCACGTCCACATGTGGAAGTGTGTGTACACACGTGCACATGTGGAAGTTTGTGTATGCACGTGCACGTGTGGAAGTGTGTGTACGCACGTGCACGTGTGGAAGTGTGTGTACGCACGTGCACATGTGGAAGTGTGTGTGACTGTGTGTGTAAGCACGTGCACATGTGGAAGTGTGTGTGTGCGTGCGCGCGCATGCACAGGTTCGGGCAACATGCCTCCTCCCGCTGTGGGGACATATGCTCACGTCTCTTGAGTCCCCTCAAGGGTGCACACGTATGAGAGCGTCGCAGGGGCCCCTGTTTGTGTCTACGGGTGTAAAAAGGTGCCGGGCCGGAACCCGGAAAGTCACCTCACTTTACNGTGTGCGTGCGCGCGCATGCACAGGTTCGGGCAACATGCCTCCTCCCTCTGTGGGGACATATGCTCACGTCTCTTGAGTCCCCTCAAGGGTGCACACGTATGAGAGCGTCGCAGGGGCCCCTGTTTGTGTCTACGGGTGTAAGAAGGTGCCGGGCCGGAACCCGGCAAGTCACCTCACTTTACCGGGGGAGGAGGGCTGGGGACGAAGGCGGACCCTTCTTTATTTGCCACCCCCCGCCGGCCCCGGGGTCGTTTTGCAGGAGGGACCGTGTGTGACAAGCCCAGCCGTCCCATCTGTGAGAAAGGGCTGTGCGGGTGGGTTCTGCGTGGCGCCCCCGACCCGGGGCGGCGCCGACAGCGAGACTCCCACCGGAACCTGAGGCGGCGGCGAGAACCCGGCAGGCTCCGGGGTGTGCGGCTGCCATCTTCCCTGGACGGCTGTCTCGTTTATTCAGCGGTTTCCTTACAGTCACTGCTCTCCCCCACCCCCACGAGCACCCCTACGAGGACCCCCAGGGCTCCGTCACGGCCCCCCGCTTCCGCTCCCGCCGTCTGCCCGCGCTGCACACCTGCACCAGGCTGAAGCGGCAACCGGCGCGGCCGCGGAAGGAGAAGCTCCGCCCATCGAAGGTGACGTAATGCACCCACTCACCCTCAGGCCGGCCATTATAGACCCCACAGAGGCCCTGTCTCTTATACACATCTCCCCCAACACTTTGGTCCCCCGGCACTCCCTTCCCCCCCGTTAGGGCTAGAGGTCCGCTGATGGAGGTCGCCCGCTGGGTTTTTAAGCAGGACGGTCAATTATAACATGAGAGGGCACAGGTCACTTGCGAGGGAGGCTCCCCCAAAACGGAGGCAGGTTGCAGAGCAGATGGCATAAGAGAGGGGTCAGAAGGGACCTACGGGTAGCCCTTCAGCCCCCGCGAAAGGGCCCGCCAGGCCCGCGCACCCACCACGGGTTGCAGAGCTGGCGCACGACGTCCCCGGGCTCGTAGCGCCGGCGTCGGCGGTAGCAGGGGCAGCGGGCGGCAGGCACGCACAGGGCGCCGTCCCAGAAGAGACCCGGCGGGCACTCGCAGCCGCTCACGCACTCTTCCCCGCAGCTCCGCTCGCTTCCCTCGCCCACTGCCGAGCAGCTGGGCGGGCAGGCCGAGGCGCAGTCGGAATACAGCTGGCCCCCCGGACACAGGCGCTCTGGGGGGTACAGGGCTGGGCTGTAAGACCCAAGGAGTTCCCCGCCTCCAGCCAGAGCCCACTGGAGGAACCCCACCCCAGGGAAACAGGAGTCACGCGAGAGCCTCGGTCAATCCCCCAATTCCACAGAGAGGGGAGGCCAGAGGCTGGGCAGAGACGGACAGGCAGCCGCCCTACCGCAGAAGCCGGGCTTCCTCCAGCGCACTGCGATGCGCCGCGCCGCACAGTCCTGGGCGTAGCTGGCCAGGGTGGCGCACACGGCTTCCAGCCGCTCTGCCCGCCCACTGCCCGCTGGGGCCCCAGCACAGTAGGCGAAGAGGCAGGCCTCGTGGTACTCTGCAGGGGGAACCTGCCAAGGCAAGACAGCCCTTCAGCAACCAGCATCCAGCGCCTCCCTCCTTTTGCTCCTCAAACGGCCTTGTTTTACGATCAAACGATGAACGCTGCAAAGGACTTTAGAGACAACATATTGGAGCCGTCTCATCTCCCAGAGATCAAATCAAGGCAAGTGGGGCAGGGTGCCCTGACCCATGCCCCAAAGCAATTTGGTGGCAGGACCAGGGGCTCCGTTTGGCACCGCCCTAGCACTCCTCACCTCTCTAATGCCTGATGCCACCTCCACCCCCATCCATACCTGGGTGTGGCATTCTCTGAATGGGCTTTCCAACAGCTGGTGGCACACATCCTGGGCTTCAGCCCGAAGCTGGCCAGCCTCCGTGCCCGTCTCTGTGTTCCTCAGGGGGTCCTCACAGCCTTGAGCTACCTCCACTGCATCCAGACACCCAAGCTGGGGACAATCGGAGTCAGGCCAAGGAGCCAGGTTGAGGGATATTAACCAGGACATCAGGAAAATGGCCATTGCCCTGGCAGCTGGTTCAAGACCCCGCCCTCATGGCCACCAGCCCAGACATCCTGGGACTGTGGAGGGCAGCAGAGTGGCAAGCCCAAGTGGATGTGGGGGACCAGGATCACTTGAATCCACAGGCAGGAGGTTAGATAACTAGCTAGTGAACCAAAGCTTGCTGGTGACCAGGTGGGTAAGCAGGCAGAAAGCGAGGGAACCCAGCACTGCAGTCTCACCTCTGAGTCTGGGAGTCTCCAGGAATTCCCAAAGGTGGCAGCTAACGCAGCCAGTCTCCTGCTGGGCTCTAGGAAGTCATCTGGGGGAGGTTGAGGCAGAGCAGCTATGTCTGGGGACTCCTGTCTCCCCTTCCTTCCCACAGCAGCAACCAAACCTCACCCCCACTCACCCTCAGGCCGGCCATTATAGACCCCACAGAGGCCTTGTGTCTGTCCCTGGAGCTCTCGGTCCACAGAAATGGAGACAGAACTGGACCGGTCCAGCCGCACAACAACCCCCAGGCCCCCCGACAGCACCAGCCAGTCCCCTTGCCACTGCAGGCTGAGCCCTGGGCAGGAGAAGCAGGGAGTCACAGCCCCACCCCTCCCACCATCACACCGGGGCTCAGACTGCCCTGGGAAGGAGGAAAAGGGCTGCTCACTGTTCTAGAGAGTTCTGCACCCTATACCTTTTAAAGCAGAAGCCACTGGTCTCCCATCACAGACCTCTTTTGAGAAGTTCATGAACACTATGGATGCGCTCTTGAAAATAAACTACAGGACAGAGGCCTTGTGTCTGTCCCTGGAGCTCTCGGTCCACAGAAATGGAGACAGAACTGGACCGGTCCAGCCGCACAACAACCCCCAGGCCCCCCGACAGCACCAGCCAGTCCCCTTGCCACTGCAGGCTGAGCCCTGGGCAGGAGAAGCAGGGAGTCACAGCCCCACCCCTCCCACCATCACACCGGGGCTCAGAATGCCCTGGGAAGGAGGAAAAGGGCTGCTCACTGTTCTAGAGAGTTCTGCACCCTATACCTTTTAAAGCAGAAGCCACTGGTCTCCCATCACAGACCTCTTTTGAGAAGTTCATGAACACTATGGATGCGCTCTTGAAAATAAACTACAGGTAAACTAACACACACACACACACACACACACACACCCCTACCTCACTCCCCAGACACACACACACACACACACACACCTACCTCACTCCCCAGACACACACACACACACCCCTACCTCACTCCCCAGACCCCAAGCAAGACAGAATTCTGGGAGGAGCCTGACCCATCTAGCAGCACAAAAGCCCTGCCTCTGAGGCCTGGGTGCAGGGGTGAGTAGAGAGACTTTCCCCAGGTCACCCTGTGAGGGGGCCGGTTGCAGGGGTAGGGGATGAGGACCACGACCTCCTGGCATCTCAGCAGGCTCCCTCATCTCCAAATGCTGACTCCCAACAGCTGTGGGGGTGTCGGGAGGCTGCGGGCGCCCACCCAGTTGCCCAACTTCAGCTGCCCTCTGACCCGCACCCTGCGGATGGACAGACTGTCCCAGAGAAGCGAATGGGGCCCTGGGCCACCTCCTGGTGCCCACCCGCCTTACCAGAGAGCAGCTGAGACACCCCCTCGGGTACCAGCCGCCCATTCACAGAGACGTTTTCACCGCGGATCAGCACCTCCTCTGGTCCCATCATTACCCGGGCCTGCGGGGGCGAGGGGAGTGGTGACATGTCGAGGAAGTGTCAAAGTCAGTGGCCCTCCTCCTTCTGTGTCCAGCTTCCTCTCTGTGTCTGGATCCATCTCCCTCCTCACCAGCTGACAGTACCCAGGCTGGGGACAATGCCCCCTGGGCTGGAGGTGGACAGCCCAGGTGGCATCAGCCGTGCCCGCCAGCAGGTAGGTGCAGCGGCCCAGGAAGCGGAAGTGGCGTCCGTCGAAGGTGCGATAGTGGAAGCCGGACCAGGTGGCGCAGGTGGCCGAGGGACGCTGGCGCCGGCTCCAGAGTTGGGCCACGGCCCCCGCCAGGGGCTGCAGGATGGCTGGGGAGGGCGTGCTGCCTGGGGACGATACACCAACGGTGACCTCTGAGCGTGGGAAGGGGGGCAGAGGTGGTCAATGCACTGTTACCAATGGTGACCAAAGGTGGCAGGCGGCTTGTCTGAGCAAAGAGGGCAGTGGGCTCCACAGAGGGACCCAGAGCTCAAGAATTCCAAGTGGGGTGCCTGTCGGGGAGGGGGTGCTGGCCAGGGCTGTGCCTTTTGCGCAGGCTGGAACTCGGGACCCACCCAGTTGTCTGTGGTTGGAGCAGCGGTGGCAGGTCTGGGAGCGGCCATCTCGCCAGCTGTGTCCCCAAGGTCGGGCACAGCACTCCTCCAGGCTTCCTGCAGAGGCGTTCACTGAGCCTGCCCCCGGGTTGCACAGCCAGGTGGCAAAGCAGTGGCCCTCAGGGCTGGCCTCTCCAAGGGCTGCGGTGGACGGAAAGAGAGAATGGGGCGGACCCAGACATTCCGCCTGGACCTGGCTTCCCTCCCCAGGCAGCCTGGGGCCTGCTGCCTCCAGAAAACCCTGGATCTGGGCTGATCCTGGACACTTACCTAGGGTGCAGTGGGTGCCCCCCCAGCCGGGGCAGCAGGCCCTCACTGTCCGGTTCCAGGCAGCAGGCCGGGTCTCTGGGGGTCTGGGTCCATGGAGCAGGGGGAGGGAACAAGATGGCAGCGTTCAGCCCCATCCCTGGGAATGGCCTGAGACATCACCTCTGGTCACCTGCTCTCTAAGAGGCTTTATTGTATAATTTTCCATTCTTGGTGTCAATTTCCAAAGTGAGAATGATCTCAGGAAGGCGGACTGAGGGGTAGGCAGAGGCAGCAGGCATCTTGACCCTGCCCGGTGCTGCCCACGGATGTGCCCACTCATCCACCACCCCGTTCCCCTACTTGGCCCCCCTTGAGTCCACCCCAGACCTGCTTGCCAAATGCCTGCATCTCCAGGCCACCCCCCAGTCCTCCCCCGCTCTCAGGAGGTCACCCCACTGCTCTCGCCAGCCCAGCGGGCTCCTCGTCGCTCACTTGTAGATGGCACAGAGCCCCGCACGGCCACTCCAGGTCAGGTCCAGCCGCCAGCCCCGGCGCTGGTAATGCTGGAGGCTGGCACAGGGCACCAGGTCCTCCTGACGGGGGGTGACTTCCTCCTCCACCAGAATGGTCTCTGTCCGCTCGCACCACCGCCTGCCCACGGATGGTTACCAACAGCTGCGGTCACCATTCCCCTCTGCTCGGGAGGCCCTGTCCCGCAACCCCACTCCCCAGGAGAGTTTACCGAAGAGGAGGCTGACTTAAGCTAGCTGAGGGGGACAAGGAGGGAGTCTGGCCACCCCAGAAGGTCCTAATCTCAAGGCAGGAGGAAAAGGCCCCAAGGTGGGCTCCTTACCCATTAGCCAGTGCCCATGCCGCCCCAAAGAGGAGGGCAGGGAGCAGCATGGCGACCCCCGGTCACCTGTTGGGGGGCTCTGAGGCTCTGCAGAGGCCGTGCTGTGGCAGGGATGCAGAGAGGCCAGGCCAGGGCTCCCTGGCCCCCACACGGTGGCGGCTGCTGCAGCCTGGCCTCGAGGGTCCAAAGCAGCCTGAGGCAGTGAGGGCGCGGCCTGGGAGGCTGGGCAGGCTTTATCTCAGCCCTGTGCCCCAGAGCACCAGCTGCCCAGAAACAGATTGGACCTGCCTACACATGGCACGGTCCCCTCCAATGCCAACTCTCCTTGGAAACAGTGCCCTTCCTGGATGTGTGTGTGTGTATGTGTGTGTGCAACACTCCGGGCCTCTGATAACCCATACTCCCTGGAAAGAGTGCCCTTCCTGGGGAGGGGGTGTGGGTATGTGTGTGTGTTTGTGTGACACTCTGGGCATCTGATAACCCACACTCCCTGGAAAGAGTGCCCTTCCTGGGGGCGGGGGGGTATGTGTGTGTGTTTGTGTGACACTCTGGGTCTCTGATAACCCACACTCCCTGGAAAGAGTGCCCTTCCTGGGGAGGGGGTGTGTGTGTAATAAGGGGATCCGCGTGTGTCTGTGTGTCTGTGTGTGTAATGAGGGGCCACAGAGTGTGTTTGTGTGACACTCTGGGCATCTGATAACCCACACTCCCTGGAAAGAGTGCCCTTCCTGGGGGGGGGGTGGTATGTGTGTGTGTTTGTGTGACACTCTGGGCCTCTGATAACCCACACTTCCTGGAAAGAGTGCCCTTCCTGGTATGTGTGTGTGTGTGTAATAAGGGGATCCGCGTGTGTCTGTGTGTCTGTGTGTGTAATGAGGGGCCACAACCAGATACTCTGGGCCTCTGTAGCCCACACTCTCAGGCCCTACCACCAACTACTGTGGACATGGACAAACCACACTCTTTCTGGGCCTCAGTTTCCTTACTAGTAAAAACCTCAGGGCCTCCAGGAAATCATAGGGGGGTGGGACAGGGGCTCCATGAATACTTTGAAATTGTGTGTGTGCATGCTTTTCTGATGACAGTTCCATAACTTCTATTAGATTCTCAAGGGGAGCCATGACCCCACACCAGGGTTGAGTCACAAGGCCACGGCCTTCCAGCCGTCAAGTCCAGAGAATCTGAGCCTCTCCCCTGTCCCTTTTCTGTATCTCCTGCCCCCCTCAACCCCATGAACCAGGCACTCCAGAAATGAGGGTCGGTGAGCAGAAGGAACGGGGTTCCCAGGGTGGTTGGATTGTTTGGGGCCAGGGGTCCCTCTGTGCGGTCTGACTTCTTACTGAGGGTGATGACGTGTGGCCAGCTGGGTCCACCCTGGTACCCTAGGATTCATGGGATCCAGAACCAGGAAGCTCAGGCAGGGCAGTGACAGCCAGCCTCAAGGAAGAGTGCTTGGGGTAGGAAGGGGGGACGGCAGGAGGCAGAGGGGCCCTGGAGACAGCTCTCCCAGCCCTGGGGGCCAGGCAACCGGATGGAATAATCTGGAATAATCGGAGCATCCGGTTAGAAGCCAGCAGCAGCTCTCTCCCCAGGGGAATCCTGGTTACATCCTGGTTACGGGTCCCCAGGGGGATCCTGGTTACATCCTGGTTACCGGTTACCAGCTCCCAGGACACCCAGGCCAGAAAGTGGCTTGGGCCTGGTATCCCATAACCCTCCAGCCCCCAAGCCTGATGTGCCTGACTCCAAACATCCCACACAGTCACTGCACCTGTGGGGATGTGTGCGTGTGCTGGTGGGAGGAGGAGGTGGCTGCCAGGAACCAGAGCTGTGCCAGGCATTCTTCTGGGCTAAGAGGGAATGCAGTGAATCTCTCCAGGAGCTCCTGGATGGGGTCTCTGGAAAGGTCCCAGGTCAGGCCCTGGACACCCAGCTGTCCCCAGCTCTCACACATGCATACCTGGACACACCCTCCGGCACCTCACACGCTCACACTCCGCTGCAGGTGTTACAAGGACACACGCGGGTGCTCTGGCCCCGCACAGGCACACAGCCGTGTGCTCTGTTCCCAGGGCCATCCTGCAGTCTAGAGAGCAGGCCGGCCCTGCGGGCTGAAGCAGCACATCCACAAGGGAAGATAGAAGGGCCCTTCACAGCTGACCCCGAGGAGCCCTGCACTCCTCCAGGTAGCCCTGTCCCTCGCATCCTAGACATCAAGAAACATTGGTGCGGCCCTGTGGCTCACTGTGCCTCTGTCCCCTAGGATCCCCTCCAGGTGATGGGGTGGGGACAGTCAGGGAAGCCTGCTCTTTGCTCCAAGAGCCAACCTCCCTCCCCATGCCCTGCTCTAGGGAACCTGAGGAAACTGGAGAAGGAGGTTAGGGAGGGAGGCCTGGAAGAACCAACCCACAGTTTAGATGGAGGAGGATGGGATATGGGGAGCTTTCAGGGACTGGGGTGTCCCACTGGCAAGGCTGCAGAGAAACATCACAGCCCAGGGCAGGGACCTCTGAGGGTTGAGGGCATCCCTCCAGCCGGCCAGGAGGCTCCGGCACATCACGCCAAGGGGACTACCCCCCCCCAGGGGGGGGGGCGGGGAGGCAGGGGCTCCCCTGGATGATGCCCTGCCTTCTGAAGGCCTTCACAACGCGCGACTCCGGCCACACCCCTGAACCTCCTCCCCCGACCAGCCCTGCCTTGTCCCAGGTGACCTAGTTGGAAGCCCTGACCCCCATTTCCATTCTGAAGGTCAAGTTCTTCGCAGGCATCGGGCCGGCGCCTGTCTCCTTCGGGCTCGCCTCGCGGCCCCGAGGGACTGTGGGGTGGGGGTAGGGGGAGCGGGTACGAATCGGGGTGGGTCCGAGCGGGAACCGCTGGAGCTGTCTCTTATACACATCTAGATGTGTATAAGAGACAGGAGGCAGTGAGGGCGCGGCCTGGGAGGCTGGGCAGGCTTTATCTCAGCCCTGTGCCCCAGAGCACCAGCTGCCCAGAAACAGATTGGACCTGCCTACACATGGCACGGTCCCCTCCAATGCCAACTCTCCTTGGAAACAGTGCCCTTCCTGGATGTGTGTGTGTGTATGTGTGTGTGCAACACTCCGGGCCTCTGATAACCCATACTCCCTGGAAAGAGTGCCCTTCCTGGGGAGGGGGTGTGGGTATGTGTGTGTGTTTGTGTGACACTCTGGGCATCTGATAACCCACACTCCCTGGAAAGAGTGCCCTTCCTGGGGGCGGGGGGGTATGTGTGTGTGTTTGTGTGACACTCTGGGTCTCTGATAACCCACACTCCCTGGAAAGAGTGCCCTTCCTGGGGAGGGGGTGTGTGTGTAATAAGGGGATCCGCGTGTGTCTGTGTGTCTGTGTGTGTAATGAGGGGCCACAGCCAGATACTCTGGGCCTCTGTAGCCCACACTCTCAGGCCCTACCACCAACTACTGTGGACATGGACAAACCACACTCTTTCTGGGCCTCAGTTTCCTTACTAGTAAAAACCTCAGGGCCTCCAGGAAATCATAGGGGGGTGGGACAGGGGCTCCATGAATACTTTGAAATTGTGTGTGTGCATGCTTTTCTGATGACAGTTCCATAACTTCTATTAGATTCTCAAGGGGAGCCATGACCCCACACCAGGGTTGAGTCACAAGGCCACGGCCTTCCAGCCGTCAAGTCCAGAGAATCTGAGCCTCTCCCCTGTCCCTTTTCTGTATCTCCTGCCCCCCTCAACCCCATGAACCAGGCACTCCAGAAATGAGGGTCGGTGAGCAGAAGGAACGGGGTTCCCAGGGTGGTTGGATTGTTTGGGGCCAGGGGTCCCTCTGTGCGGTCTGACTTCTTACTGAGGGTGATGACGTGTGGCCAGCTGGGTCCACCCTGGTACCCTAGGATTCATGGGATCCAGAACCAGGAAGCTCAGGCAGGGCAGTGACAGCCAGCCTCAAGGAAGAGTGCTTGGGGTAGGAAGGGGGGACGGCAGGAGGCAGAGGGGCCCTGGAGACAGCTCTCCCAGCCCTGGGGGCCAGGCAACCGGATGGAATAATCTGGAATAATCGGAGCATCCGGTTAGAAGCCAGCAGCAGCTCTCTCCCCAGGGGAATCCTAGTTACATCCTGGTTACGGGTCCCCAGGGGATCCTGGTTACATCCTGGTTACCGGTTACCAGCTCCCAGGACACCCAGGCCAGAAAGTGGCTTGGGCCTGGTATCCCATAACCCTCCAGCCCCCAAGCCTGATGTGCCTGACTCCAAACATCCCACACAGTCACTGCACCTGTGGGGATGTGTGCGTGTGCTGGTGGGAGGAGGAGGTGGCTGCCAGGAACCAGAGCTGTGCCAGGCATTCTTCTGGGCTAAGAGGGAATGCAGTGAATCTCTCCAGGAGCTCCTGGATGGGGTCTCTGGAAAGGTCCCAGGTCAGGCCCTGGACACCCAGCTGTCCCCAGCTCTCACACATGCATACCTGGACACACCCTCCGGCACCTCACACGCTCACACTCCGCTGCAGGTGTTACAAGGACACACGCGGGTGCTCTGGCCCCGCACAGGCACACAGCCGTGTGCTCTGTTCCCAGGGCCATCCTGCAGTCTAGAGAGCAGGCCGGCCCTGCGGGCTGAAGCAGCACATCCACAAGGGAAGATAGAAGGGCCCTTCACAGCTGACCCCGAGGAGCCCTGCACTCCTCCAGGTAGCCCTGTCCCCCGCATCCTAGACATCAAGAAACATTGGTGCGGCCCTGCGGCTCACTGTGCCTCTGTCCCCTAGGATCCCCTCCAGGTGATGGGGTGGGGACAGTCAGGGAAGCCTGCTCTTTGCTCCAAGAGCCAACCTCCCTCCCCATGCCCTGCTCTAGGGAACCTGAGGAAACTGGAGAAGGAGGTTAGGGAGGGAGGCCTGGAAGAACCAACCCACAGTTTAGATGGAGGAGGATGGGATATGGGGAGCTTTCAGGGACTGGGGTGTCCCACTGGCAAGGCTGCAGAGAAACATCACAGCCCAGGGCAGGGACCTCTGAGGGTTGAGGGCATCCCTCCAGCCGGCCAGGAGGCTCCGGCACATCACGCCAAGGGGACTACCCCCCCCCAGGGGGGGGGGCGGGGAGGCAGGGGCTCCCCTGGATGATGCCCTGCCTTCTGAAGGCCTTCACAACGCGCGACTCCGGCCACACCCCTGAACCTCCTCCCCCGACCAGCCCTGCCTTGTCCCAGGTGACCTAGTTGGAAGCCCTGACCCCCATTTCCATTCTGAAGGTCAAGTTCTTCGCAGGCATCGGGCCGGCGCCTGTCTCCTTCGGGCTCGCCTCGCGGCCCCGAGGGACTGTGGGGTGGGGGTAGGGGGAGCGGGTACGAATCGGGGTGGGTCCGAGCGGGAACCGCTGGAGCTGTCTCTTATACACATCTAGATGTGTATAAGAGACAGGAGGCAGTGAGGGCGCGGCCTGGGAGGCTGGGCAGGCTTTATCTCAGCCCTGTGCCCCAGAGCACCAGCTGCCCAGAAACAGATTGGACCTGCCTACACATGGCACGGTCCCCTCCAATGCCAACTCTCCTTGGAAACAGTGCCCTTCCTGGATGTGTGTGTGTGTATGTGTGTGTGCAACACTCCGGGCCTCTGATAACCCATACAAGATGTCCCTTCACGGATCACTGCCTTGTCGTGGCAAAGGGGCTTGCATAACACAATGAAGCTATTAGCCATGCCCTGCAGGGCCACCCAAGACAGGTGGGTCATAATGGAGAGTTCTGACAAAACATGATCCACTGGAGGAGGGAATGGCAAACCACCCCAGTATACTCGCCATGAGAACCTCATGAACTGTATAAAAAAGTTACCAGGCCTGCTGCTTCCCTAATTCAGACCGGAGAGCATCCCCAGGAGGCTGCGACCCTGATACCCTGAGGCCCTGGGGGCCTTTAGGGCAGCATCCTTTCTGGTTTCATCACAAAGAATGCCTGCCTGGTCCATGCTGGAGGTTGTGCTAGTACTAACAGAACACCAGGATAATTAAATCTATTCTCTCTCTAAATCTACTCATCTCTGTCCTTGATTCGATGTAAAGCAGCTAAGGTTGATATTTGGTCAGGCTGCTGGGGAAGCTGGTTGTCCCTTGTCCGTGATGGTTAGAGACCTCGCTTTCCTTAACCCCCAGGGAAAACTCTTATAGGCTGGGAAGGGGAAAAGCCACCATCTTGGATCACCTCTTCTGTATGACATGCTTGACTTGCACCCATCCTTTTGCTTGTAACAGGACTTTCTGTGGGACAGCCGGAGATGACCCCTCAAAGTGAGCCTGGGGAACAGTCCCACGATGCCCAGGAGCAGATGTCTCCTCCCCGGGAAGAGAGAGTGCTGGGTACATGCTCAGGTAAGTGGGGACCACGGAAGCTGGCTCAGGATGGAGTCTTCTTCCTTTGTTCGTCAAATATTTATTGAGCACCTACTAAGTGTCCCATGCTATTCTAGATACTAGAGATACCTCAGTGACCAAGGAGACAAGAGATCCCTGCCTTCTAGGAGCTTAATCCTAATGAGGGCAGAGGACTGCTGCTGTTGCTGCTGCTGCTAGGTCACTTCAGTCGTGTCCGACTCTGTGCGACCCCATAGACGGCAGCCCACCAGGCTCCCCTGTCAGGTGCAGGGACCGCTGCCAGGGAGGCTGTCGGGGGTGGGGTGGAGGTGGGGAGGGCAGTCTGCTGGGGGATGGGCAGGAGAGCCGCAGGAGCCCGAGCCGCCGTGGGGGCTTTGAGGGTCGGGTGTCCGGGCCTCGGAAAGCCCCGCGGGGGAGGGACGATGGTCTTGAGGTCGGGTTCTGGGGTAATGCTGTCAAGAGCTCTTTCCTGCCTCCGGGGAGGACCGTCCTCCAAGGGCCTCCCCAACTCGTGGCCCCAAGCAGTGATACCTCCGGCCCGCCCCCCACCCCCACCCCAGGCTGGCTCCAGTTTCACCAGCTCCTGCGATGACAGCTGGAGGGCCAAGGAGACGAAGTTCCCTGCTCCCCACTGCAGGTCTCCCACCCTCCACCCTCTCCCCAGAGAGTCGGTTGATTCCTGACACCCCCAGGCAAGGGCCCTGGGGAGGAGGGGGTGGTGGTGGGGAGCGCTGATGGGCTGGTGCTGGACCCCAGTGACCTGCAGGTGGGGGTGAGAAGCTGATTTCCAGAGCTGATCCCGAGCTTAGCTTGTAGAAGTGGCTTCAGCGCTTCTCCTCACCTTCAAAGGCGTCTGCTTTCTGAAATCCACGGTCCCTCAACTCCCTCACCGTCCCTGAGGACATCCCCTTCGGAGCCCCTGGGGCTAGCTGATGGGAAAAGGTTGGGCAGAGCCAGGGCCCAGGTGGAAGCTGCAGAGGAGAATCTGAACAAGGATGTATGTTCTCCTTAGGGTCGGGGGCCGGATCCCCAGGAGGAGTCACCCTGGGTTGCCATGAGAGAGACCTTGGAGGCCCTCAGCTCCCTGGGTGAGCCAGCAGAACTGGAGGAGCTTGGGTGGGGGGCAGAGGAGTAGGAGGCTTCAAGGGCATACCATGCCTGCTGTTCAGTCGCCCCGTTGGATCTGACTCTTTGCGACCCCATGAACTGCAGCATACCAGGCCTCCCTGTCCCTCACCATCTCCCGGAAGTCTGCCCAAGTTCTTGTCCATTGCATCAGAGATGTCCCTTCACGGATCACTGCCTTGTCATGGCAAAGGGGCTTGCATAACACAATGAAGCTATTAGCCATGCCCTGCAGGGCCACCCAAGACAGGTGGGTCATAATGGAGAGTTCTGACAAAACATGATCCACTGGAGGAGGGAATGGCAAACCACCCCAGTATACTCGCCATGAGAACCTCATGAACTGTATAAAAAAGTTACCAGGCCTGCTGCTTCCCTAATTCAGACCGGAGAGCATCCCCAGGAGGCTGCGACCCTGATACCCTGAGGCCCTGGGGGCCTTTAGGGCAGCATCCTTTCTGGTTTCATCACAAAGAATGCCTGCCTGGTCCATGCTGGAAGCTGTGCTAGTACTAACAGAACACCAGGATAATTAAATCTATTCTCTCTCTAAATCTACTCATCTCTGTCCTTGATTCGATGTAAAGCAGCTAAGGTTGATATTTGGTCAGGCTGCTGGGGAAGCTGGTTGTCCCTTGTCCGTGATGGTTAGAGACCTCGCTTTCCTTAACCCCCAGGGAAAACTCTTATAGGCTGGGAAGGGGAAAAGCCACCATCTTGGATCACCTCTTCTGTATGACATGCTTGACTTGCACCCATCCTTTTGCTTGTAACAGGACTCTCTGTGGGACAGCCGGAGATGACCCCTCAAAGTGAGCCTGGGGAACAGTCCCACGATGCCCAGGAGCAGATGTCTCCTCCCCGGGAAGAGAGAGTGCTGGGTACATGCTCAGGTAAGTGGGGACCACGGAAGCTGGCTCAGGATGGAGTCTTCCCTCCTTTGTTCGTCAAATATTTATTGAGCACCTACTAAGTGTCCCATGCTATTCTAGATACTAGAGATACCTCAGTGACCAAGGAGACAAGAGATCCCTGCCTTCTAGGAGCTTAATCCTAATGAGGGCAGAGGACTGCTGCTGTTGCTGCTGCTGCTAGGTCACTTCAGTCGTGTCCGACTCTGTGCGACCCCATAGACGGCAGCCCACCAGGCTCCCCTGTCCCTGGGATTCTCCAGGCAAGAGCACTGGAGTGGGGTGCCATTGGAGAGGACTAGCAGAGAACAAATGTAGGAATAAATGCACTTATAACCGGGGTCAGAAGAGGCTGCCGGTGGGGCAGGCGGGAGGATTGAATAGAGGGGTAAGAGTCGGCCTCATCAGGAAAGTAAGATTGAAAGAGGTGGCTAAGCCGATACAGGGAGAAGAAGCCTAAAGCAGGCGTGGACCTGGCCTTCTGATATCCCCACCCTCTCCAGTGATTTGCCTGGAATGTGAGGCCCATCTGGTAGCTAGGAAGTTCCCCATCTCTCCTCTTAGGGCCTCTTGGAAGCCTCAAGACAGGGACCATTCTTGCTTCTACTCTCTTACACACACGTTTCAGAAGCCCCTCACACTTGTGGCTCTTGCAACCTGCACGGCCTGGGGCAGCTGGGAATTCAGCCCCTGCAGGTTTGATATGGGACCACTCCTGCCTGTGGGGCTGGGGCCGGGGTTTCAGAAGCCCCTGCCTCCTGGCACCAGGGGGGACCTCTCTCCATCTCTGGTGTCTGCAGCATCCTTGAGTTAGCCTGTTCTCTGCCAGGGCGCGAGGCCCCCAGACCGGAGAAAGATGCCCCCACGGAACAAGCTGAAGCTCCCTGCAGAGGAGGCCAGGTGTGTGCACCATGCAAGCCTGAGCCCACAGGCTCCTGCCCAGGTGAGTCTTCCCAGCAGTCCATCCCACCAGGGGGCCAGGCCCGAACAGGGGTGTGTGGGCATCGTGTAAAAAGAAAGCCACCCCAGGACCTTCCAACCCAAGATGAATCAGGCCCTGCCACCTTTCTGCTGTAGAGCTTTAGCACCCAGCAGGAATTCTGCATCCACAGACAACAGGAATCAGAGAGGCTAGTCACCAAAGAGAAATACATTCTCACTTCCACATCTTCTGGAAGTCTTACTTTCCCATTCTCTCTCCCCCAGTCGATGTTCACACCTGTTGACAGCTTGAATCACGATTCCCAGGAAGACACATGGTGTTGGTGTCATCAACCTTTACATTGTCCCCAGACCTGCTCCCTCCCCCAAAGTCTCCACTGACCTTGGTGCTACCCAGAAGAACTGTTGTATTTGTTACATCTCCCCCATATCCATGGTGATCAAACAGTTGGTTCTCTCTCCACAACCCTACCCATCACTTCCTTCCACCACCACCAGCCTTATCACCTCTTGCCTGAGTGATGTCACCTATTCCACAAGGGCTTATCTGGTGCCCACTCAGGCTAGGCTGTTTCAGATAGAGCAGAAAGTGATGAGCTGTAGAGTGATGTGGTCCTGGGTTCGAATTCCTGCTCCACGTTTTTATAGCTGAGTGATCTTGGATAGGCTACAGGAGCCTCGGTTTGTTCACAAGGAAGAAGGGTAACTTCTGCACAGGGGTTTGGGTGAAGGTTTGTGAGAGTGTACACACAGTGCCTCATCTCCAGTTGGCTCTCAGTACATGGTGGCAATCCTCAAGCTGTCTGCCCTCCAGGGACTGAAATCTGACACCAATATGAGCTAGAAGAAAGAATGAAAAGAACAAATAATGATAAAGCTATGTCACAAGGAAGTGTAGAAGAGTCAACCGTGTTTATATGAGACCCTCACGCATTGGATTTGTCAAAGTTTTTGTTGGTTTGTGCACCATGTCGAGAGAGGTGTAGACTTCAACTCGGATGAGGCTGGAGGATGGGAAGACATCCTTGGCTGACTTAGAAGTAGGCAAGTTGACATTAACAACTGGGGTTATAGGAGACCAGCTTGCCTGAAGTGAGGGGTTTATGCCTGGGAGTATTAAGAGAGTTGGACTGGGTTGAGGTGAGTCTCAGATGCAGCCAGAGCAGACTTTATACTCTAAATAATGGGGAGCTATTGATGGTTCTTTGGTAGCAAAGTTGCACAAAGAAAATGAAAGTGATAGCATAGTATGATAAAGAGCTGTTTGAAACTGATGGATCTGTAAAAGAAACTGGAAGGAAATCTAATTGTGATAGTTTAAGCCCCAGGCTATTACAGACTTTTAGAGCCAGACAGCAAGTCCAATCAGCTGGTTCCAAGGCTCTCAAACAAGAGTCACTTTGGGAGCTTGAAAGAAAGGGAACAGATTCATAAGCCTGGGTCCCCTAGATGCACTTAAAAAGTTCCCCAGGAGATTATGACATGGCACCAGATTTAGGTACCATGAACCGGTCCATTGCTTACGCCTAAGCAAGCTAACAAACTCAACTCAAAGAAAATTCAGAGATGAAGTGACTCAACCGTGGTCACACTGCTGCTTAGTGGCAGAGAAAACCCAAATGGACCCTCCCAGTCTGGGTCCTGAACTCCTTCCTCTTGGCTGGGTCCTCTCAGTGCTCAAGAAGGGCAGAGCGCCAGGGGAACCTGTATCAAACCTGCTTCCCCCAGAGGGCCCTCCCTGCGTCTCCAGAGGTTGGCACCATCCATCGGTTCCCCACGTCCTATAAGCTCAATCCTCTTTTTAAATCGGGATTTCCCACCTGGCCCTAGCAGTGAAGGGAGTAGGAGCAGCGGGGGAGCCTTTGAGAAACCACAGGAAGGAATGCAAAGGTCTCTGGCCACTGGCAAGGAATTGGAAGACCCCCTGGAGAAGGGAATGGCAACCCAGTCCAGTATTCTTGTCTGGAGAATCCCATGGACAGAGGGGCCTGGCGGACTGTTCAGTCTCCAGGGTCGCAAAGAGTCGAACACAACTGAGCGAATAACACAGAAACAAGGTGAGTGTCGAGGCCAGCCCACAGGAGGAGGCTGTAGACCTTCTACTGAGGGGAGCGGAGTAGATCCAGGAAGGTAGGGGGTTTGCTGATAAGCCTGCTGAGCTGCAGTCGATTCACTGGGCACAAAGGGCAGTTGCTCCTCTGCAGATGGGAGACTGTGGTTCCAGAAAGGAGTGGGCTGGACAGCAAGATGGGGGTGCCCCCCTTCCCATGGGCCTCTGAGCCCTCAGAGTAAAAGCTGAAGACTGAACCCTGAGTGAGGGTAAGGGGTGCCCACCGTGGAGGCAGGGTCTCCTTAAGGAGGCAGGCAAGCCAAGGAGAAAGCACCCCCCTGGCTTGGAGAGCCCGGGAGAAGGACTTAGGGTGATCCTCCGATTTGGACATTCCCAGGAACTTTCCAGTGGAAGGAGCAGGAGCTAGGCTTAGGGGCTTCAGGAAGTGGTGGTCCTATTGGCAAACAAACGGATCAGGTGAAAGTCAGTCAGTCCACTCTTTGCGACCTCTATAGACTATAGAGTCCATGGAATTCTCCAGGCTAGAATACTGGATTGGGTAGCCTTTCCCATCTCCAGGGGATCTTCCCAACCCAGGGATTGAACCCAGGTGTCCTGCATTGCGCACGGGCTCATTAACGGATCAGGTGAAAGTCAGTCAGTCCACTCTTTGCGACCTCTATGGACTATAGAGTCCATGGAATTCTCCAGGCTAGAATACTGGATTGGGTAGCCTTTCCCATCTCCAGAGGATCTTCCCAACCCAGGGACTGAACCCAGGTGTCCTGCATTGCGCACGGGCTCATTCTTTACCAGCTGAGCCACAAACGTGGGGTTTAACAGACTCGCCTTGTTTTGCTCTTTCAGGGGACGAGTGGATGATTCGGAAGGTGAAGGTAGAGGAGGAGGAGGATCGGGAGGCCCACGAGGAGGCGAAATGGCCCCAGCATCTGGCATTACGCCCCAGCCCCTTTCCCCCGTCTGACCTGGGGTCTCTGTCCGCCGCGTATAAGCTGGAGCCGGGGGCCCCAGGGACACTGGGTGGGCTCGCGCTGACCCGGTGGGTCCCGACCGCCTCGGAGAAGCCCTACGGCTGCGGGGAGTGCGAGCGCCGGTTCCGGGACCAGCTGACCCTGCGGCTACACCAGCGGCTGCACCGCGGCGAGGGCCCGTGCCCCTGCCCCGACTGCGGCCGCAGCTTCACGCAGCGCGCGCACCTGCTGCTGCACCAGCGCAGCCACCGCGGCGAGCGACCCTTCCCCTGCTCCGAGTGCGACAAGCGCTTCAGCAAGAAGGCACACTTGACCCGCCACCTGCGCACGCACACGGGCGAGCGGCCCTACCCGTGTGCCGAGTGCGGCAAGCGCTTCAGCCAGAAGATCCACCTGGGCTCGCACCAGAAGACGCACACGGGCGAGCGGCCCTTCCCCTGCCCCGAGTGCGAGAAGCGCTTTCGCAAAAAGACGCACCTGATCCGCCACCAGCGCATCCACACGGGCGAGAGGCCCTACCAGTGCGCGCAGTGCGCCCGCAGCTTCACGCACAAGCAGCACTTGGTGCGGCACCAGAGGGTGCACGCGGCGGCCGGCCGCACCCCGCCCTCTCCCGACGCGCCGGCCTCGCCCACGTGCCCTGCCCCGTCCCCCACCGCCTCCCCTCCCGGACCCAAGCCTTTCTCCTGCTCCCACTGTGGCCTGAGCTTCGGCTGGAAGAAGAACCTCGCCACGCACCAGCGCCTGCACAGCGGCGAGGAGCGCCCTTTCGGGTGCGACGAGTGCGCGCTGGGCGCCCCTGTGGACCCCGCGGCCCCCGAGCCCTTGGCCTGCGCGCCCCGGGGTACTCCGGCGCTCCCGGGCACTCCGGCCGGCGAGCGGTCCTTCCTCTGCCCCGAGTGCGGGCGCAGCTTCGCCCACGGGCAGCACCTGGCGCGACACCGGCGGGTGCACACGGGCGAGCGGCCCTTCGCCTGCGCGCAGTGTGGCCGCTGCTTCGGCTCGCGGCCCAACCTGGTGGCCCACTCCAGAGCCCACAGCGGCGCCAGGCCTTTCGCCTGCGCGCAGTGCGGCCGCCGCTTCAGCCGCAAGTCGCACCTGGGTCGCCACCAGGCGGTGCACACGGGCAGTCGGCCCCACGCCTGCGCCGTGTGCGCCCGCAGCTTCAGTTCCAAGACCAACCTGGTCCGCCACCAGGCGGTGCACACCGGCTCCCGCCCCTTCCCCTGCCCGCAGTGCGGCAAGAGCTTCAGCCGCAAGACCCACCTGGTGCGACACCAGCGCATCCATGCAGGGGCCGCCCACTCGGCCTCCGGATCTGACCTCTCGAGCCCAGCCTGGCCCACGCCCACCGACGTGACCGCACCCGCGCTCTTCTTCTGAGCTTCGTTCTAGACCGGACCCGGCCTTTCCCTTCTTTTGCTCCCTGGTTCCAGAGACCCATGCCGGACATCTCCTGGGCACCGTGGCCTGGATTGCCTGTGGCCATTTTCCTCTCTTCTCCATCCTGCTGGGGAAAAGTCTGGAAAGGATACCTGGCTTTGACCTTCTGTGTCAGAGACAGGGCTAAGAGTAAACCCTTGATGGGAACAGTTTAGGCCTGAGTCCTTGGAAATCTCCCACTAAGAGACCCCATGGGAAAGATGATGTTTCCTGGACCACTCCTGACCGAGGACTGAGTCAGGACTCTCTACAGGGGCAGGGAAAGAATGGCGACCTGTGTACTGAAAGTTTCATTAAAATTACAATCCGAAGGTTCTGGGGCTGTGGAATGAGTTGGGGATGGAACCCCTGACTTTTCTCACCCACCCTTTTCTACCTTAGGCCACACACAGACACTCCTTCCCATCCTATCTAGGTGAGTTGAATTTAGCCAGCTGCCAATAATGGGCTTTCTCAAATCAAAATATGATACAGTTAATTGCTGAATCACTCTCTTGCTCCCTGACCTTAGCTCAAATCTGACAAGGAAGAAGCATCGATATACATTTCTCATGCAAGGGATCGAAGGCTAAACCGTAGGGAAGACAAAGAGAGGAAGCAGGGTGCCCCTGGCCGTTCCCATGGAGACAGGGTGCCACCGAAGTCTCTGGAGCTCCAGGGCTCTGCCTGGGTTTGCAGCTTTCCCAAGGGGATCTCAGAACAGCAGCTCCACCTGCCACTCTGCCTGACAGCAGGGGGAAGGATGTGAGTGACAGATGAAGGTTCCTGTAAGTTCTCTTTATGATGACGGCTTGATCCAGACATCTCTAGCTGAGCTGCCCCAGCCAAGGCCAGCAGGAGAGCTGAGTGACCCGGAGGGGTAGGATGATGGGGCAACGTGTTGAACTTGGAGTGAGAAGTCTTACACTTGACCTTTCTTCAGTCTCTTTAGGACTTGGAGCAGAGCCCTTCATTTTCCTGGGTCTCTGCTTTCTCATTATAGTAAGATTGTTGATGTTGATGAGGGCTGAGGCTCTTTTCCAATTCTAATGTCATGATCGGCAAGGTAACACTAGCGGAAAAGAATCTGCCTGTCAATGCAGGAGACACGAGACATGGGTTTGATTCTTGTCTAGGGAAGATTCCCCTGGAGGAGGAAATGGCAACCCACTCCAGTATTCTTGCCTGGAGAATCCCATGGAGAGAGGAGTCTGGTGGGCTACAGTCTATAGGGTCACAAAGAAGCAACTTAGCACAAAGGTTTCAGAATAACCCTAGCAAATATGTACTGGGTGCCAACATTGTGCTAGAGGATGAGATGGTTGGATGGCATCACCGACTTGGTGGACGTGAGCTTGAGCAAGCTCTGGGAGTTGGGGATGGACAGGGAAGCCTGGCATGTTGCAGTCCATGGGGTCGCAAAGAGTTGGACACCACTGAAGTGAACTACTTTGTCCCGAGTCCTGCACTAGGCATGGGCAACAATAGTAAGCAAGACAGACAGGCCTCTGCCCTCACAGAGCTTACAGGAAACAGGAGGATTGTGGGGCTAGGGCCAGCACAGAGGGCTTTGCGAATGGTGCCCAAAATCTAGGAAAAGTCAAGGGAGGTTCACAGGTTGAAGACACCTCTAGAGGGAGCCCTGAGGATGGGCACACGCGGCAAGTGACTAACTCCCCCTCCTGGTCCTTTTCTAGGGTTCCCACCTCCTTCCTATCCTGGTCTTGTAACTCCAGTTGTTTTATTTATTTATTTTCACTTTACAATATTGTATTGGTTTTGCCATACATCAACATGAATCCGCCATGGTATACACGTGTTCCCCATCCTGAACCCCCCTCCCACCTCCCTCCCCGTACCATCCCTCTGGGTCATCCCAGTGCACCAGCCCCAAGCATCCTGTATCATGCATCAAACCTGGACTGGTGATTCATTTCATATATGATATTATACAAGTTTCAATGCCATTCTCCCAAATCATCCCACCCTCGCCCTCTCCCACAGAGTCCAAAAGACTATTGTATATATCTGTGTCTCTTTTTGCTATCTCGCATACAGGGTTATCGTTACCATCTTTCTAAATTCCATATATATGCGTTAGTATACTGTATTGGTGTTTTTCTTTCTGGCTTACTTCACTCTGTATAATAGGCTCCAGTTTCATCTACCTCATTAGAACTGATTCAAATTTATTCTTTTTAATGGCTGAGTAATACTTAATTGTGTATATGTACCACAGCTAACTTATCCATTCATCTGCTGATGGACGTCTAGGTTGCTTCCATGTCCTGGCTATTATAAACAGTGCTGCGATGAACATTGGGGTACAAGTGTCTCTTTCAATTCTGGTTTCCTTGGTGTGTATGCCCAGCAGTGGTATTGCTGGGTCATCTGGCAGTTCTATTTCCAGTTTTTTAAGGAATCTCCACACTGTTCTCCATAGTGGCTGTACTAGTTTACATTCCCACCAACAGTGTAAGAGGGTTCCCTTTTCTCCACACCCTCTCCAGCATTTATTGCTTGTAGACTTTTGGATAGCAGTTATTCTGACTGGTGTGAAATGGTTCCTCATCGTGGTTTTGATTTGCATTTCTCTGATAATGAGTGATGTTGAGCATCTTTTCATGTGTTTGTTAGCCATCTGTATGTCTTCTTTGGAGAAATGTCTGTTTAGTTCTTTGGCCCATTTTTTGATTGGGTCATTTATTTTTCTGGAGTTGAGCTGCAGGAGTTGCTTGTATATTTTTAAGATTAGTTCTTTGTCAGTTGCTTCATTTGCTATTATTTTATCCCATACTGAAGGCTGTCTTTTCACCTTGCTTAGAGTTTCCTTTGTTGTGCAGAAGCTTTTAATTTTAATTAGGTCCCATTTGTTTATTTTTGCTTTTATTTCCAATATTCTGGGAGATCGGTCATAGAGGATCTGGCTGTGATTTATGTCAGAGAGTGTTTTGCCTATGTTCTCCTCTAGGAGTTTTATAGTTTCTGGTCTTAAGTTTAGATCTTTAATCCATTTTGAGTTTATTTTTGTGTATGGTGTTAGAAAGTGTTCTAGTTTCATTCTTTTACAAATGGTTGACCAGTTTTCCCAGCACCACTTGTTAAAGAGATTGTCTTTACTCCATTGTATATTCTTGCCTCCTTTGTCAAAAATAAGGTGTCCATAGGTGCGTGGATTTATCTCTGGGCTTTCTATTTTGTTCCATTGACCTATATTTCAGTTTTTGTGCCAGTACCATACTGTCTTGATGACTGTGGCTTTGTAGTAGAGCCTGAAGTCAGGCAGGTTGATTCCTCCAGTTCCATTCTTCTTTCTCAAGATTGCTTTGGTTATTCAAGGTTTTTTGTATTTCCATACAACTTGTGAAATTGTTTGTTCTAGCTCTGTGAAAAATACTGTTGGTAGCTTGACAGTGATTGCATTGAATCTATAGATTGCTTTGGGTAGTATACTCATTTTCACTATATTGATTCTTCCAATCCATGAACATGGTATATTTCTCCATTACTGTCCTCTTTGATTTCTTTCACCAGTGTTTTATAGTTTTCTATATATAGATCTTTAGTTTCTTTAGGTAGAATTATTCCTAAGTATTTTATTCTTTTTGTTGCAGCGGTGAATGGAATTGTTTCCTTAATTTCTCTGTTTTCTCATTATTAGTGTATAGGAATGCAAGGGATTTCTGTGTGTTGATTTTATATCCTGAAACTTTACTCTATTCATTGATTAGGTCTAGTCATTTTCTGGTGGAGTCTTTAGGGTTTTCTATGTAGAGGATCATGTCATCTGCAAACAGTGAGAGTTTTACTTCTTTTCCAATTTTGATTCCTTTTATTTCTTGTTCTGCCCTGATTGCTGTGGCCAAAACTTCCAAAACTATATTGAATAGTAGCAGTGAAAGTGGGCACCCTTGTCTTGTTCCTGACTTTAGGGGAAGTGCTTTCANAACCAAAAGGCAAAGACTGGCTGAATGGATACAAAAACAAGACCCCTATATATGCTGCCTACAAGAGACCCACCTCAAAACAAGGGACACATACAGACTGAAAGTGAAGGGCTGGAAAAAGATATTCCATGCAAATAGAGACCAAAAGAAAGCAAGAGTAGCAATACTCATATCAGATAAAATAGACTTTAAAACAAAGACTGTGAAAAGAGACAAAGAAGGACACTACATAATGATCAAAGGATCAATTCAAGAAGAAGATATAACAATTATAAATATATATGCACCCAACATAGGAGCACCACAATATGTAAGACAAATGCTAACAAGTATGAAAGGGGAAATTAACAATAGCACAATAATAGTAGGAGACTTTAATACCCCACTCACACCTATGGATAGATCAACTCAACAGAAAATTAACAAGGAAACACAAACTTTAAATGATACAATAGACCAGTTAGACCTAATTGATATCTATAGGACATTTCACCCCAAAACAATGAATTTCACCTTTTTCTCAAGCACACAGGGAACCATCTCCAAGATAGATCACATCCTGGGCCATAAATCTAGCCTTAGTAAATTCAAAAAGATTGAAATCATTCCAAGCATCTTTTCTGACCTAATGCATTAAGATTAGATCTCAATTGCAGGAGAAAAACTATTAAAAATTCCAACATATGGAGGCTGAACAACAAACAAGTATGAAAGGGGAAATTAACAATAACACAGTAATAGTGGGAGACTTTAATACCCCACTCACACCTATGGATAGATGGACTAAACAGAAAATTAATAAGGAAACACAAACTTTAAATGATACAATAGACCAGTTAGACCTAATTGATAGGGCATTTCACCCCCAAACAATGAATTTCACCTTTTTCTCAAGCGCACACGGAACCTTCTCCAAGATAGATCATATCCTGGGCCATAAAACTAGCCTTGATGAATTCAAAAAAATTAAAATCATTCCAAGTGTCTTTTCTGACCACAGTGCAGTAAGATTAGATCTCAATTACAGGAGAAAAACTGTAAAAATTGCAACATATGAAGGCTGAACAACACGCTACTGAAAAACCAGCAAATCACAGAAGAAATCAAAGAAGAAATCAAAATATGCATAGAAACGAATGAAAATGAAAACACAACAACCCAAAACCTGTTGGATACTGTAAAAGCAGTGCTAAGGGGAAAGTTCATAACTGAATAACCAACAAATCACAGAAGAAATCAAAAAAGAAATCAAAATATGCATAGAAACGAATGAAAATGAAAACACAACAACCCAAAACCTGTTGGATACTGTAAAAGCAGTGCTAAGGGGAAAGTTCATAGCAATACAGACATACCTCAAGAAACAAGAAAAAAGTCAAATAAATAACCTAACTCTACACCTAACAACGAGAAAAGGAAGAAATGAAGAACCCAAGGGTTAGTAGAAGGAAAGAAATCTTAAAAATTAGGGTAGAAATAAACAAAAGAGACCACAGCAAAAATCAACAAAGCCAAAAGCTGGTTCTTTGAAAGGATAAATAAAATTGACAAAGCATTAGCCAGACTCATCTAGAAACAAAGGGAGAAAAATCAAATCAATAAAATTAGAAATGAAAATGGAGAGGTCACAACAGACAACTATAGAAGGAAAGAAATCTTAAAAATTAGGGCAGAAATAAATGCAAAAGAAACAAAAGAGACCATAGCAAAAATCAACAAAGCCAAAAGCTGGTTCTTTGAAAGGATAAATAAAATTGACAAACCATTAGCCAGACTCATCAAGAAACAAAGGGAGAAAAATCAAATCAATAAAATTAGAAATGAAAATGGAGAGATCACAACAGACAACACAGAAATGCAAAGGATCATAAGAGACTACTATCAGCAATTATATGCCAATAAAATGGACAACTTGGAAGAAATGGACAAATTCTTAGAAAAGTACAACTTTCCAAAACTGAACCAGGAAGAAATAGAAAATCTTAACAAACCCATCACAAGCAAAGAAATTGAAACTGTAATCAGAAATCTTCAAGCAAACAAAAGCCCAGGTCCAGATGGGTTCACAGCTGAATTCTACCAAAAATTTAGAGAAGAGGTAACACCTATGCTACTCAAACTCTTCCAGAAAGTTGCAGAGGAAGGTAAACTTCCAGTTGTTTTAAATATGCAAGACCTGGGAGACCTTAGGTGGAAGCTAGCCGCACAGACATTCTGATGACTGTTGTGCTGGGGAAGGTGGAGAAAGGTGAAGAGCCAGGCTGCCCTCCCAAGTCAGAGCACAGTGGTGAACAGAGCACAGCTCCTCATACCAGCCTGGGGCTTTGAGACCATCTCGACGGCTTAGTGGGCTCCTTGAAGCATCCACACCAGTGAAGAGGCATCCACCATTCCTAACTTGTCGCCTTCCCACTTTGGTCAGCGAAGGAGCCAACCTGCTGTGCTTTAAATATAGTTTCCCCCAGTGTCTGAAAGTAGACCGTTCCTATGAAATACAGACAAAATTCACAATCACTACCACTATTATCCCCATTTTATAGATGTGGAAACTGAGTACAGAGCAATTAGGTCATTTGAACAAGGTCATTCCTTCCTTCATTCATTCAGCAAACATGCATTGAGTACCTGCTTGTATGTCCAGCGTTGTGAGATGCTGGGAATAGAAATACTCGTTATAAACTAAAATGTGTTTAATACTTACTCTTTGCTAAGTACTCTCAAGTGTACTTAGTACACTCAGTAAAGCCCTAAGTGAATCAAGGGCTTTACAAGTCTTAGCCTGTTTTTCTTTCCACCACCCTGTGAGTGGGCATCCTTGTCCTTGGTCAAGTAGTTTTTCTCATGAGGTAAAAGAAGCTCAGAGAGTCCAAGTAACTTGCAAAAGTCACAGAGTATGTGATGAAAACAATGCAGTGGTTTGCTTCAAGAGCCTATGATTAAAAAAAAAAAAATTGCTGTGACTTCCCTGGTGGTCCAGGTGGCTCAGGAGGTAAAAAAAAAAAAATCTGCTTGCAGTGTGGGAAGCCAGGGTTCAATCCCTGGATCGGGAAGATCCCCTGGAGAGGAAATGGCTACCCACTCCAGCATTCTTGCCTGGAGAATCCCATGGGAGAGGGGCTTGGTGGGCTACAGTCCATGGGGGCAAAGAGACGGACGTGACTGAATGACTAACACTGGTGGTCCAGTGGTTAAGACTTCCAGTGCAGGAGGTGTGGGTTTAATCCCTCTGCTCAGGGAGCTAAGCTCCCACATGCTTCAGGACCAAAAATAAATAAATAAATAAATAAATAAATAGACAATAACATAAAATAGAAGTAATATTGTATTAATAACAAGTTCAATAAAAGACTTTAAAATGATTCACATTAAAAAAAGCTTTATAAAAAAGCAAATTTTATGTTCCCATCAACAGTTTATAAGGGCTCCAATTGTTCCTAGCCAACACTGGCTGTTTTTTGCCATTGTAACAGGTATGCAGTGACCTCTCACTGGGGTTTTGACTTTCATTCCTCTGTGTGTATGTGTGTGTGTGTGTGTGTGTGTGTGTGTGTATGATTTAGTTGCTAAGTCATGTCTGACTCTTGTGACTCCATGGACTGCAACCTGCCAGGCTCCTCTGTTCATGGGATTTTCCAGGCAAGAATACTGGAGTGGGTTGCCATTTCCTTCTCCAGGGGATCTTCCCATCCCAGGGATGGAACCTGGGTCTTCTGTGTTGCAAGCAGACACTTTACCACCTGAGCTACTAGGGAAGCCCTTCATTCCCCTAGAGCCTGTATTTTTCAGCACCAGACTCGGTCTCCTTGCAGAGAGGTCCCTCATGTTCCTGGTCTTCAGGGCGCTCAGTGGATGGGTCTGGTGATCAGTATGCAGGGGACTTTTACACGAAGGACCATGGGATGAAGGTGAAGAGCGATGAAGTACATGTGGAGGGTCAGGAGGGGTCTCTGCAAGCGAGTGGGGGGTGACTCGCTGAGACCTCACCTGCTTGGATCAGGCTCTCACCTTCACCCCCCCATAATAATGGGTGTCTGTCTCCTGAGAGAGGAGAAGGGGCTTCTGCCCAAGGCAGCAAACCACTTTCGGGAGCAAAGCCCTGCAAAAAAGCAGGAAGCAACTGAAAGCAAGCTCGTTTATAGGTTACAAAATGTCCCCTCTAGAAGTGATGGTGAATTATGGAGTCACCCCAGGTGGGGATATGAAGGTCTGTTTAGAAGGGTGGCTGTCCACTAGAACCGACTTGTAATTGGGACAAGAGCCTGTATCACACGGGGTTTAGTGACACCACCCAGTCGTCGGGTAGAGGGTCGGGCCCTAGACTCTTGGCGGACTGTCACCGGACGAGCGACGTGTGTGTCTCCCCTTGAATTTTCGGTTCAGACACGATCCCTGAGGAAGTGGTTTCTGTGAGACAAACAAAAGACCCTGAGGACCTTGGTTCGGGGTGTGTGACTTCCTACCTTCTGTAAGGAGGAGAGTCGAGACCTCCGGTTTCAGGTGTCGGTTCCACACCCGTCCCGGGACAAGGGAGGTTTCCAAGACCCCACCCAGACAAGGTCCGGAGGGAGGGTCGAAGACCTCAACGACCGTTCGGAGCAAGACGGAGCTGAACACCGGAGTAGACAGGTCGGTGGCGGAGGACAAGAGTGTACCGGAAAAAGAGAGACAGACACATAGACAGACACACACACTCTCTTCTCCTCAGGACCTAGTCCTAGTGGATCAGGGCCACCCAAGAGCCTCACCTGAACTCAACTGCATCTGCAGAGACCCAGTTTCCAGATAAGGTCACGGTCACGGGCCCTAGGGGCAAGGGCTTCAGCCTATCTCTAAGGGGCGCATTTCTGCCCATCACAGGGACCTTCACAGAAATACTGTGCCAACCGTGGAGGAGCTGAAACTAACACACAGGCTGGGAGGAGATGGGCTGGCTCCACCGAGGCGGGAGGGGGGCGAGCGCTGCATAGTTCAGATCAAACTCGACTGGTCCCCAGAGCTCTTGCCTCCGGGTGACAGGCTGGGAAACGAGCTTTGGGGGTGTGCAGTGGAGCGTTCAAACAGGCTAAACAACGATAACAAAGATATCACTTCGAGTTCCTTGACTCTAAAAGTGATTTTTAAAATTTATATTTTTTTACTTTTCTAGCAGTAAAACAGCTTGACATGACTGATCCGGGTGACAGGCTGGGAAACGAGCTTTGGGGGTGTGCAGTGGAGCGTTCAAACAGGCTAAACAACGATAACAAAGATATCACTTCGAGTTCCTTGACTCTAAAAGTGATTTTTAAAATTTATATTTTTTTACTTTTCTAGCAGTAAAACAGCTTGACATGACTGTAAACGAAGAAAAAGCACAGTTGACTTTTAGGAGACTGCAGGAGGAGCTGAGATATGAGCGATCTTCCATCAAACGTGACTGTTTTGTTCAGTGTTTCTGTAAAATCTGTGTGCGCGTGCGGTGTGAGTGTGCATGTGGTGTGTGTGTGCGTGCGGTGTGAGTGTGTGTGCAGGGTGAGTGTGCGTATGGTGTGTGTGTGCGTGCGGTGTGAGTGTGTATGGTGTGTGTGTGCGTGCGGTGTGAGTGTGCATGCGGGGTGAGTGTGCGTATGGTGTGTGTGCGTGTGGTGTGAGTGTGCGTGCGGTGTGAGTGTGTGTGCGGTGTGTGTGTGCATGTTCATTCACACGCATGCACCTGTTCTACAGTTTATTTGTGGGGAGATATAAGATGGAGGAGTCCAATGGGGAGATGCCGCCTTGAGGGGTAACCTGTCTCTTATACACATCTAGATGTGTATAAGAGACAGGTGTGAGTGTGTGTGCAGGGTGAGTGTGCGTATGGTGTGTGTGTGCGTGCGGTGTGAGTGTGTATGGTGTGTGTGTGCGTGCGGTGTGAGTGTGCATGCGGGGTGAGTGTGCGTATGGTGTGTGTGCGTGTGGTGTGAGTGTGCGTGCGGTGTGAGTGTGTGTGCGGTGTGTGTGTGCATGTTCATTCACACGCATGCACCTGTTCTACAGTTTATTTGTGGGGAGATATAAGATGGAGGAGTCCAATGGGGAGATGCCGCCTTGAGGGGTAAGTGGGTTTGAAGGCTAGGGGTGCAGGTCAGACAGATGGGCTGAGATGGGAAGGTGCTGCTGGACGGCATTTTCAAGGACAGAGGATGGGCAGACTGAAGCGGGATGAACTGGTCTCCCACAGTGAACGCTTTTTCTGCCCCTGAGAGTCAAGAACCCTCCTGGGAGTTGTGGTGGGGTGTGGCCTGTGGCCCCAGCATGGCAAACACTCTCCAGGAGGGAAGTGGTTCCCAAAGGCTGATGGAGACCTTCACCCTGCCTCATAGTAGGGAGACAGGTTGCTTTGCCTGAAGGGTATTTCCTTAACCAGAGACACGTCTACATTCCACTATGCAGGACATCCTGTCCTTTCCTGGGGGTAGTAATTTGGGGAAATTCGGTGGCAGAGTGATGTACTGTGGCCTCAGGCAGAGGAGAAGCAGGGCTCTCAGAGGAAGGGGCCCTGGGTTCCTCAGGACAAGGCATGGCCGTCAGAGGGGGCTTGACTGAAGGCTTTTAGGAAACACTTTCCCAACTGCTTGACAGAGAACAGACCTGTGGGCTAGGATGAGTGCAGCCTCCTAGCAGGGACACTCTTGGTCAAGACCAGGAATTGGATTGACATCATAGACTGATGACCGGCTCCTGGAGTGTTCTCCTCCCAAGTGTTCTTGCCTGGAGAATCCCAGGGATGGTGAAGCCTGAGGGCTGCCATCTATGGGGTCGCACAGAGTCGGACACGACTGAAGCGACTTAGCAGCAGCAGCAGCAGCAGCATAGACTGACATAACGAACATCATTACATAATGTCCTTGGGGCATCGCAGTGGGTTCCGCTTCAGGCTCTCCAGATGCCTGACCTCGCAGCCCTACAGCCCAGCCACTCAGTCCTGCATAGCTCAAAGCCCCCTTTCCCTCCCTGGGCTTTCTTCACTTGCGGTTTCCCTGGACGGTTTTCAGGCCCCCCCAGAGACTGCCCTGTGGCCCAGCTTCCTCCCAGAAAGGCTGTATTTTGGTGGACAAAGCCAACTATCTAAGTAGCCGGTCCTGGGATCCTCTCCTCCGGGACACACTTGCGATCCTGATGCACTTGCACTCTGCACATTTGCCCAAGTCCAGGCCACCCCCAAGCCCAGGCTTGCCGACCACCTGGACTACTGATTTCTCCTCCCATCAGGTCTGGCCTCCAGCTATAGGCGAAGGTCCATCTAGTCAAAGTTATGGTTTTTCCAGTAGTCATGTATGGATGTGAGAATTGGACCATAAAGAAGGCTGAGTGCCGAAGAATTGATGCTTTTGAATTGTAGAGCTGGAGAAGACTCTTGAAAGTCTTCTTGGACAGCAAAGAGATCAAACCAGTCAATCCTAAAGGAAATCAGTCCTGAATATTCATTGGAAGGATTGATGCTGAAGCTGAAGTTCCAGTACTTTGGCCACCTGATAGGAAGAACCGACTCATTGGAAAAGACCCTGATGCTGGGAAAGACTGAAGGCAGGAGGAGAAGAGGGTGGCAGAGGATGAGATGGTTGGATGGCATCACCGACTCAATGAGCAAGAATTTGAGCAAGCTCCAGGAGACAGTGGAGGGCAGGGGGCCTGGTGTGCTGCTGTCCATGTGGCTGCAAAGAGTCAGACAAGACTGAGCTACTGAACAACAACAACAAAATGTTCTGAGTGCTTATTGTGACCTAGGCTCTTAGTTAATTCCCCAAAGTCCCCTTGGCTTATCCCCATTCCACAGGTAAGGAAACAGAGGTTTATCAGGCTTGAGCGCTTAGGGATGTGAGGGCCTTGTCTCCCCCGACCAGCTGGGGGCAGCTCCAGGGCAGGCCCTCTTGTTTATTCTCTGGATTCCCGGACCCACCGCACTGGGTGCTTGATGAGCTGTGGAAGAGGAGCACACCCGTCTGTTCTCTCCTGGGAGCTTTGGTGCCTAGAATCCACCCTATCGGTCAGAGCTTCAACTAAGTCAGGGTAACAGCCAAAGCACAGATCCTGGAGAGAGAATGAATATTCAGCGATCCATTTTTCCCTTGGCTGCCAGAACGCTCAAAGCTAAATTTACTGCTCAAGTGCCGCTCTCGGAGTCAGATGTCTGGTATGTGTAGTATGATAAAGTACGTAGATGATAAAGTATGTGTAGCTCACATACATTACGTTTTACCAGCCGTGTGGTAACATATGGCCTTTGTCATTCCTCCAGATGCTCTATACCTGTGGTAGCAGATGAAAAGACAGGCACACAGACGCAGGGGAGGAAAGAGCCTGACTTGGCAGAGGGGACAGGAAGGGAAAGTAAGAACACTGGTGTTGGAGGAGGCTGGGAATAGACCAGTTGTCCTTAAACTTCTGTGGACCACCAAGCAGGTGGGTAAGATATTTGAAAACTCTCCCCAGAAAAATGTGCATAAAAACAGCAGACTGGAGACTCCCCTGGTAGTCCAGTGGCTAAGACTCTGAGCTCCCAATGCAGGGGGCCCAGGTTCAACCCCTGGTCAGGGAAGTAGATCCCACATCCCACAGCTAAGAGTTCATATGCCACAACTAAGACATGGCACTGTCAAATAAGTAAATATTTAAAACAAACAAAACCAAGAATTTGCATGTAATTTCAGAAGGCACGTGGATCCTCCCACCCCCCACCCAAGCCCACCCATCACCTTCAGAGTCTCTGAAGCTCTGAAATTTTAACCCCTCATCCTGCACATATAAGAACAGAGGCCTTTAAAAGGAGAGGGGCCCCTGGGGCTGAGGGTGGGAGGGAAGGAAAGATGGAATCTGCAGTTTTGCCAGGGCAGGTCCTGCTGGCAGGTGTCCGGTTCTCCTTGTGACCCTGGGTCTGGGAGCGCCCACCACAGGAGGGGCCTAGAGGTACCTGGGAAACTGTGGGGCCAAAGGAAACAGCTCCCCAGCTCTGCAGCCCTCTTCTTGTTCAGCAGGCTTGGGAGAGTGGGGTATGCAAGCCTACAGCTAAGTGGGCTGAGACTGGGACCAGATCGGGAGTCTCCATTAGCCAGAGGACCCCGAGACCTCACCTCTGGGCCCAGACTGAAGGCTCCCCCTACCTGGCTGGGCGTGGAGGCTGGAGTACAGCCCGGGAGGTCCTGCCTGAGTCGGAACCAGGAAGCCCAGGGCCTGCCTGCCCGTGGGTTACCCCTTCCTCGTGAACAGTCTGATGAGGGCTTTTCATTTCGCAGCTGCAGCAGCTGCTGGCCCCACCCGCTCCATCTCATCTGGCTCTGTTGTGCTTTGTTTCAGGAAGAAGAGAAAGCAGTGATTGC
Source organism: Cephalophus harveyi (assembly GCA_006410635.1). NCBI lineage: Eukaryota > Metazoa > Chordata > Mammalia > Artiodactyla > Bovidae > Cephalophus > Cephalophus harveyi. The sequence continues at coordinate 281,200 of SJYT01054151.1, forward strand.
TCGCCCCCGTTTCTGTTCTCAGTCAAGGTCACAGGCTTCTCCTCTCCTCCTGGGGTTAGTGCTAGTCATCTCTTATCGGGGTTTCAAGAACAGTCTCTGAGCTTTCCGCAGCTCTGTGAAAGCGGTTGTTTGGGGACCCATCGCTGTGGGGTCAGGGAGATGCTCAGGAACTCTCGTTGTCTGTCTGAGTTCAGGTAGGCACTTGAGAGAACCTGGGGGAAATCAAGGACTTATCCACTGTCACCATGGGGCCCTGCCTTTTGCAAATGTATCTGGTTTATCAAATGAGCTGGACCGGGCGGGTGGCAAGCAAGAGGCAACTTTATTTTTTCTTCCATCATCACGTTCAGCCCCCTTCTGTCAGACCCGCCTTCTTTACTGTACCAGATTTCCACTGCTGCCTGAGTACCACCGACACCGAGTGACTGAAAACAACCACCTCTCACGTGCACACAGTCCTGCGGATCAGCAACTTGAGACAGGCCCCGAAGGACAGCTTTTCGGCTGGTGCCACCTGGGGTCCTTCATGCTGTTGTTGTCGTCTCGTGGCTTTGAGGCTCGATGGGGCCTGGATGGCTCCAGACGGCCGGTTCATGCGCCTGGTGGTCGGTGTTAGCTCAGCTAGGCCCCCTCCTGCCCCAGCTCTCCTGCTGCTTCATTCACGTGGACATGACACTGCCTCCATGTTTTAAAGGTCCCGCGGTCACCACCGGGGCTTCTGGCTGCAATGCAGGAGATGCAAGAGATGAGGGTTCGATCCCCGAGTGGGGAAGACCCCCTGGAGGAGGGCTCGGCAGCCCACTCCAGTACTCTTGCCTGGAGAATCCCATGGACAGAGGAGCCCAGCGGGCTACAGTCCATGGGGTCACGAAGAGTCGGACATGACTAAAGCGGCTGAGCGTGCACACACACTGCCACCGTCAATCAGACGACTGACTGGCTTTCTCAGTTCCAGATTCCTAGAGCAGAACATGGGACAGGCTAAGTTCAAGTCAAGTTTATTCAGGTTTGATCAGCCATGACCGGGTGGATGTGGTCTCGTGGTTGTTATACGAGTGTCATATTCTGCTCTGTTTATGGCAGAAATGGAAATTCCCAGGGAGACACGTGGCCATGGGCTCCCGGGCTGGACAGACAAGCCCAAGAGGCGTGTGCTGCAGGGGGCACTGCGACCAGAACCAGCCCCGAGCTGACCACTCATGATAACAGCTCCCACAAGCCCATCAGGCTGATTAATTCCGAAATCATTGGTGGTTACTTAGAAAGCTGCTTCAGCAAAGTGGTGGGAGCAAAAAGCAGATTACGAGTGGCTGAAGGTAAGCTGGAGCGAGGAAGTGGAGGCAACATTTACAGACTGCTTGAATTCATAGAGTCAGAAAGTTCACGGTAGATGCTGGGGGCTGGAGGGGGCGGTGAGGAGTGGGGATGGGTACTTAGTGTTTAATGGGATGGAATTTCAGTTTCAGAAGGTGAAGAATTCAGGAGGTGGATGATGGTGAGAGATGTACAACAATGTGAATGTACTTAGCGCCACTGAATTGTGCAGTTAAAAATGGTTGAAAGAGTATGTTTTAGACTTTTGTTGCTGTTCAGTCGCTCAGTCGTGTCCAACTCTTTGAGACCCCATGAATGGCAGCACACCAGGCTTCCCTGTCCTTCACCATCTCCCAGAGTTTGAGTCGCTGCTGCCATCCAACCATCTCATCCTCTGTCACCCCCTTCTCCTTTTGCCCTCAGTCTCTCCCAGCATCAGGATCTTTTCCAGTGAGTCGATTCTTTGCATCATGAGACCAAAGTATTGAAGTGTCCGCCTCAGCATCAGTCCTTCCAATGAATATTCAGAGTAGATTTCCTTTGCAGGATATTTCCTTTTCAGGGTTTGATCGCCTTGCAGTCCAAGGGACTCTCAAGAGTTCTTCTCCACCACAATTTGAAAGCAACAATTCGTCAGCGTTCAGCCTTCTTTATGGTCCAACATCTGTACACGACTACTGGAAAAACCATAGCTTTGACTGTGCAGACCTTTGTTGGCAAAGTGATGTCTCTGTTTTTTAATACACTGTCTCGATTGTCATAGCTTTTGTTCCAGGGAGAAAGTGTCTTTTAATTTCATGGCTGTAGTGACTATCCAAAGTGATTTTGGAGCACAAGAATGTGACTTTTACCACAGTGAAAAACATTACCAAAAAAAAAAAAGTTCAGACTGCTCGGAATAGACATCTTTCACTCATCCAGCACATCTGTCCTTCTGGGGAGAGCTTCCCCGTTATTCCTCCTGCTTCACCGACGTGGCTGGGTGGAGCTGCCATGTACTCACATGGTCCTGCTCCCCGTACCAGTTGGGTGAGGCCCCCCAACTCCAGCTGGGCCCGTTGGAGCCCTTCTGCAGGGCACGGGACTTTGCACCATGAGTGAGGAAGCAGAGGCCGTGCTTGTCAAACTCGGAAGCTTCTATAGGACGTTTTTTTCTTATCATGTGGACAAGACCGGTCTTCAGTGAAGGGCCATGGAGGTGACCACACAGAGGAACGGGACTGAGAGGTGGAGAGAAACTTGGCATCCAATGAGCCATGGGTTCCTGACATTTCTGAGGCCACATTGCATTCGGGGCTTTCTGTGGCAGCTATGAGATGTGCCTCGTGGGTTTCCCTCCCAAACCAAGGCCATTCCACGTGGTGAGTTCGGCCCGGTCAGCCTGCCGCTGCCAGTGTCTCCAGAGTCCCCTTCAGCTGTGAGCTGAGACCCAGCTCTCCCCAGGAAGTCCCTGCCAACTGGAGGGTGGCGCTCGCTCGGGCCTGGCCTTCCTGCCCATGCGGACTCAGGCATTGCCATCTGAGGTCTCACCTGCACGATTCTGTTCCCCCCTTTCCTTTCCGGGGTGTCAGAGCCACATTGTGCCTGAGACCGTTTGCTCCCTTTTAAAAAGATCTTTCAAAGGAATCGGGCTTCCCTGATAACTCAGTGGGTAAAGAATCCACCTGCAGTGCAGGAGACCCGAGTTGGTTTCCTGGGTCAGGAAGATCCCCTGGAGAAGGGATAAGCTACCCACTCCAGTACTCTTGGGCTTCCTTTGTGGCTCAGCTGGTAAAGAATCTGCCTGCAACGCGGGAGACCTGGGTTTGATCCTTGGGTTGGGAAGATCCCCTGGAGAAGCAAAAGGCTACCCACTCCAGTATTCTGGCCTGGAGAATTCCATGGACTGTATAGTCTATGGGGTCTCAAAGAGTCGGACACGACTGAGCAACTTCCACTTTCACTTTCAAAGGAATTACTTTCCAATATATCTCTTACCCCCGCCTCCGCCTGCTTTCAGAAGGGCCTATCTGACACCCCTTCCTATGAATTCAATGAGCCAATATATTTCCCTTTTCATCTAGGCTAGTTGAGTTGGGCTTCTGACCTTGCAATCAAAAGAACCCTGACATTCTCTTCTTGGCTTACACAAGCAGTATTAAAAACATGAAGTGGGTTCCCCAGCCTCTTGCCCAGGACTCCTGCCCTTCCTGGAATCTTCTCCTCCCACCACCAGAGGACCCAGCTGGCCTGGTTTCCCATTCAAAGAATAGCCCTCCCGACCCCTGGCTTGTTCCTACTGCCTGGAGTCCAGAGCTCTGCTCCATCAGCAGAGGGTCCATTCCTGTGATGTTCATTGGAAGATAGGAACACAGATTCGTGGAAAAACCCACTCCCCTCTCCTCCTAGCCACTGATCCTCAGAAGATGGAGGCTCGCCCCTTCCTCTTCCTCCAGGGGAAACAGCAGTGGACGGGCTCAAGAGCCCTACTCAATGGGAGCCCAGTTACGCACAGGCCTCTAAGCGGGTGGCAGAGTCCGACACTTGCAAGCTTCCAGCTGGGGTCAAGGGTATTAACACCCCACTGTGCCCAACATCCAGGCAGTAACCATCCCTGGTGATGCCACTATTGGAAACGTCACTGCGTGCCTGACTGCTAAAGGAAAAGAGGGCTTCCCCGGTGGCTCAGCAGATAAAGAATGCCCTTGCAATGCAGGAGCCAGAGGAGACGTGGGTTCAACCCCTGGGTCAGGAAGATCCCCTGGAGAAGGAAATGGCAACCCACTCCAGTATTCTTGCCTGGAGCATTCCATGGACAGAAGACCCTGGCAGAAAAAGAAGGTGGCAGCAATGGGCCCCGTAAGTTCTGTCAACTTAAAAACAAACAAGCAAAAAACCCAGCCACAACCTAAGAGTGGAGAGTTATGTTTTATCTGGTGGAAATTTTTAAGATTTCAAGCTCAGGAGACAGCATCTCCGGTGACCCTGAGAAAACTGCTCTGAGGAGGCGAGTGGAGGAGCCAGGTTATATAAAAGTTTTACAACAAAGGGCAAGTAGGCTGAACATCAAGAGATTATTGTTCATTCAAGGAAATAAGATATCCCAAGTTGAGGAGTGTAGCACTTTTCTATGTATGGGAAGTTGCAAGAGTCTGGGCTCACCGAAATCATTCCTTTCATATTATCTTAGCAATCTGAGGCCAGTACATCCTGAGTTCCTCAGTGCTCACCGTGAGGAATGGCTTCAGCCTGGTGGCTGCTGGATCTCAGGTATTGTTCTCGTTTCCGGGTGTCTTCAGGACTCACAGATTCATCTTTGGATGGCTGGAATCACTGATGACTGTGGCATCCTTGTTCACTGATACAGCAGACGGTAAAGAACCTGCCTGCAATGCAGGAGACCTTGTTTCAATCCCTGGGTTGGGAAGATCCTCTGGAGAAGGGAATGGTAACCCACTCCAGTATTCTTGCCTGGAGAATTCCATGGACAGAGGAGCCTGGCGGGCTACAGTTAAAGGGGTCACAAAGAGTTGGATGCAACTGAGCAACTACATTTTCACTTTTCACTCCATTTCTCAGTTGCTTTTCATCAGCCTGCCTTCCAGAACCATCGTTGTTGTTCAGTTGCTTAGTCGTGTCCGACTCTTTGCAACCCCATGGACTGCAGCACACCAGGCTTCCCTGTCCTTCCCCCTCACCTGGAGTTTGCTCAAACTCATGTCCATTTAGTCCATGATGCCATCCAACCATCTCATCCTCTGTCACCCTCTTCTCCTCCTGCCCTCAATCTTTCCCAGCATCAGGGTCTTTTCCCATGAGTTGGCTTTTCCCATCAGGTGGCCAAAGTACTGGAGCTTCAGCATCAGTCCTTCCAATGAATATTCAGGGTTGACTTCCTTTGGTTTGATCTCTTGCTGTCCAAGGGACTCTCAAGAGTCTTCTCCGGCACCACAATTCAGAAGCATCAATTCCAGAACCATCCTCCAAATCAAACCAGCATGATACCACAAGGACAGAAATGATAACTGAGGCCCTCAGGCCAGGGCCTGCAGCCAGGGATACATCCTTTCCTGGACCACCTGGAGCCATTTCCAAGCAAGCATGGGAGAGTCCGCGGGTGAGGCAGCCTTCCCTCTTGACTGGAAAGACTGGCCTCTGGCAGTCTCAAGCAAGAAATGGAAGAGAAGGAAAACCTTCCTTGGAGTTGGGCCTGTGAAGGAAGAGGAGACCCCTGGCAGGACTGTGTGACAAGAGGGAGAGCTCTCCACGCTTATAGGATGTGATTCAATATGCCTCCAGCATGACTGGGAAGAGAGGACCCAGGGAGAGCTTATCTGACACCAACTCAACCCTTCCCCTCACCCTAGCTGAGCAGGTGACTTAACTAAGCCTCTACTTCCTCTCAGCAAAATGAGGACAAAGTGACGCTTCACTGGAGGAAATGGAATAGTGCATAATTGATGGAGCACAGGGCCTGGTGCATTCTGGGTCTGAAACTATCTAATGTTAATTAAAAAGCACATTAATTCTTATTTTATAAAACTCACTTGGGGCAGGACTATTCTCAAATCTTTCCAACCTAAGTCCTCATGATTGTGAGCTGCTGATAGTAAGTGCTTCCCTTGTGGCTCAGCTGGTAAAGAAGCTGCCTGCAATGCGGGAGACCTGGGTTTGATCCCTGGGTTGGGAAGATCCCCTGGAGAAGGGAGTGGGTAGCCGCTCTAGTACTTTGGCCTGGAGAATTCCATGGGCTATACAGTCCATGGGGTCGCAAAGAGTCAGACACGGCTGAGTGGTTTTCACTTTTCACCTTCAGCGAGTGGTAGCCAGTGACAGTTTTGTTCATTTTGTTTTCTCCCTGGGGACAGGAGGTTTTATTGATGCTGATGGGGTAGGAAGGGCCCCAGGAGCCTGGAGCAGGTGGCGGGGCTGAGTCAGCAGCAGATGCATAAAGCCTGGGCACGTGGGGGTGGGTTAGGGCACATCCATCTGTTTAGGAGTCTTCTTTTCAGGGGTCTTCGTGGTGGCGTGTGAGATCTTTGATTGTGGCATTTGGGATCTAGTTCCGTGACCCGGGATTGAACCTGGTCCCCTGCACTGGGATTGCAGGGTCTTAGCCACTGGACCCCCAGTGAAGTCCCCAACTTTTCAGGATTCTTTGGCTCCTTCTTTGGGGAAGGGAGGGAGCACCTTGACGGGGAGCAATTTGCAGAGTGGCGAGCAGGAAGGTGGGGATGACTGAGAGCTCCTGACCTGAGAGAAGTCCCCGCAGCAGGCAGGAACATCTGTGGACGGCTGGTTTAGCTGGTCAGCAGGGGAAAGGGAGGGGGCACTGGGTTGGCACAGGCCAGATCTCTGTGAGTGACAAGTGCGTGCTGCGGCTGAAGGTCAGGCCAGAGTCAGAGGCACATTCGTTGAATGTGTCTTGATAGAGGGCTTCACAAACAGAGGTCATGGAGAGGCCCTAAGTGAACAGCCGTGGTGATGGGAGAGTAAAGAGAACAGGATAGATTTTAGGAGAAAAGTTGCCGGTTAGAGATGTTCATAGATTTGAGGGTGTGTAGTTCATGCGAGGGTCACCAGCAGTAGGTCACACAGTCCAAGGTCCAAGTTCACGTAGCAGCCAAGTACTCTAACACTGCGGTGTTCCTCTTGGTGGAGGCATCTCTCCGTCTCTCTCTCTCCCCACGCGCTCCCTCATAGCATCAGACAAAAGTCTGATCCCCACAGCAGACCAGCTTTCATCAGTACGTGCTGGACAAGTGCCAGCCACGGGTAAACAGTAGGCTACCTAACATGCACGTGAGTTGGGGTGGGGCTGGAGGTGGCAGCTGAGGCTCCCTCCTGCCCTTGTGCCCATGGTGGGCACACAGGCTGCCACTCGCCCGGCCAGCTCCACACGGCCGAGGAGGCTGGCAGGGCCAGGGGGTTGAGCAGCACGAGGGCCAGTAGCCACCCACCCCCAGCTCCACAGTGGTCCACGCCACTAGGCAGCCCCCCCACCGGGCTGCACCCTCTCTCTCTCTCTCTCCCTTTCCTGGGGGCAGGGACTTGACAAAGGCTCAGGACCCCTTCCCAGCCCCTCTGCTTGGATCCGCATCCTTTCCCCAGGCTCAGGGAGGAGACTGTACGTCTGATGTGCCCCCCACCCCCTGCCATGAGCCAGGGGCGCTCTGCTGGTTGGAAATCGTGGTTCTCAGCAGAAGCCTCTCCTCTCCCCAACTTCTTCTCTGCACCTAGAGACCCTGAACAGCCTGATATAAAACAATGGAGGGCACTCAGCACCCCCTGGACTGGATGAGAGTCTTAAACACGAGATCAGTCATGAAGAAATAATGAGTCAAATTCTGATAATGGGATGTTGTACAAGACAATGCACTGACCCGTGAAGAATTGTCAACGTCCTTAAAAAACAGAAATAGAGTTACTATGTGATCCAGCATTCCCATGCCTGGGCATGTATCTGGAGATATCTCCAAATACACAGGCAAATATGGGGAGAAAACTCTAATTCAAAAAGATACATGTACTCCAGTGTTTATAGTAGGACTGCTTATAATAGCCACGACACGGAAGCAGCCTAAATGTCCGTTGACAGATGCATGGATAAAGAAGATGTGATATACATGATGGAATACTACTCAGCCATAAAAAGGAATGAAATAAAGGCATTTGCAGCAACATGGATGGACTGAGAGATTATCATACCTAAGTAATTCAGACAGACAAAGACAAATATCACTTATTTGTGAAATCTTTAAAAAATAGTAGAAATGAGCTTCAGTTCAGTTCAGTCGCTCAGTTGTGTCCGACTCTTTGCGACCCCATGAATCGCAGCACGCTAGGCCTCCCTATCCATCACCAACTAAGTCCAGCATTTCTCATGATGTACTCTGCATATAAGTTAAATAAGCAGGGTGACAATATCTGTAGCTAAATAACAACTGGTGAATTCCAGGTGAAGCATGTTTGGATTTCATAATACCATTCTCTCACATTTTCTGTAGGTTTGAAATTAAAGGTAAACATATCAGTTCCACTATACTACATGATATATTTTGTGGAACTGATATGTTTTGCTAGTGCTGAACATCTTTCAGAAAAACATTTGACTTCCCCTGTCCAGAGCCCTAAGATGCATGTTCAGTGATTCTATTTCAGGGGACTTCAAAACAGGAAAAAAAGCCGTGGGCACTGCAAGCCAAACACCAACAGTAAAAATGTGTTCACACAAATTATGGTGCCTCAGTTGCATGGAATATTGTCCAGTGATTAAAACTGTAATGTGAAATGTTCACACAGTCACATTAAACACTCAGGATAGACTCACTTCTGGCTGCAGGAATCATACTGGAGGGCTTTATAACAACTTCGGGATTTATTAATACCAATGTTGTTGCTTAGTTGCTGACTTGTGTCTGGCTTCTTGTGACCCCATGGATTATAGCCCACCAGGCTCCTCTGTCCACAGGATTTCCCAGGCAAGAATACTGGAGTGGGCTGCCTTTCCCTTCTCCAGGGGGATCTTGCCAACCCGGGGTTAGAACCAATGTCTCCTGCATTGGGAGGCAGATTCTTCACCATCTGGGCCACTAGGGAAGCCCCTTGCTAATACAATGGACTTTGTAAAATAAAATGTGAAAATTGAGAAAGGATATTTCTGACAGGGGGAACAGCAAGGAAAACAGTGAATGCATGGGCTCAGGTATGCAGAAGGAGCCTGGTTGAAGTGTCAGTTCTGGAGAGAAGTGAGTGCGTGATAAGATTGTTCAGCTAAGTCGAGGCCAGCCCATGGAAGGCTGTGGATACCAGCGGGAGGCGTAGGACTTGATTCTGCCGGCGAGGCGGAGTCTCGAAAGGATGCTGACCCCGCCCCC